>CAEFZY010067940.1:0-39516 GCA_903066815.1 Brachyrhaphis roseni
CATGTCTGTTCTTGGTGTTGGATTTTATGAAATAAATTTCCCTCAAAAATGCGACTTATACTCCGGTGTGACTTATATATGGGTTTTCCTTCTTTATTATGCATTTTATGGCTGGTGCGACTTATACTCCAGAGCGACTTACAGTCCGGAAAATACGGTACTAATTCTTGAAATGCTAGTTTTCTAGTATTAAATAAATATTTAGAAATGTGCAGATTTTTACAAACATTATCACTGGAAATCACACTCTGCTCATGTAGAACTTTTCATCCCGTCTGATCTTATTAACAGCTGGTAAAAACTGATTACATTTCATATGTTGGATGTGATTTATATGTAAAGAGCATGTTAAAAATGCAAATCTTGCTATAGATCCGTATGCAGTGATGAAATTTAAAAGTCAAATGAGGAAGCATCCGCGCGGTCAGGTGTTTTAAGCTCAGCAACAAAGGTCACATCGACAAGACAAGTGAAACCTGGGTCTTTGTCACGGTGACAAATAGAAGCTGTTGTTGCATCATTGTTGTCAGAGATGTAGTGAAACTTTGGATGGAGATCCAAAGAATCTGAAGATCTTTCTGCTGGGAAACAACTCTTGAAGTTCGATTCGGGCATAGTGCATCAGGAGATGGCAGAAAAAAGGAAAATGGGATCAGTGAAGAGATCAGAACATGGAAAAGTCTCTTCTATAACCCTTGCAGCAGGCAAACCTTAAACCACCCTGCACCTCTCTGATCTGAGGCCGTGACGGCACGCTGTGTTTACTGGGGAGTAAGGCACGACGCGTGACCTTCTGCATGGATTTGACCTTCTGACTGAAATATTTGATTTCAGGCAGGAGGAAGAGGGTCCTTCAGTGTGACCAACATGGTGGCCCACTTTATACCACGGTGTGTCAGACAGTTGGGAGCCTTAAAGGAACTCAGTACCTCTAGGAATGCAGCTCCATTTGCCAGACCTATTATGAACACCATGATGGGAAACCTCTTAATGAACAAAGAGCTGTCAAATAAAATAATAAAAGTATGTGATCTTGACCTCCAGGAAGCCTCTAAAATGCTATTGGAGGCTTAGGGTTACACCGTTTATGACTAATTCTCTTAAATTCTTTTCAAATTTGTGTTGGAGCCATAAACGATCAGTTCAGTATGACGGAAAAGCACCTACTACTAAAAAAGAATGAAGTTGAAGCGAAAATTTTTTAAACAAATATAAATCTGAAAGCTATGCTTTGAATTTAAATTCAGCTCAATTTTACTAAGATCCCCTAAATAAGATTTGTTGCAGCAAACCACATTCAACAGTCTTCGAATTAGACTCTACTTGTGGGTAATTTAATTTTTAGAAATTCATCTGTTCTCTGAAGGCCTCAGATGTTTGCTATAGAACATTAGGGATCAAAAAGCATTTATGAAGACCCACGAACACAGCAGACAGGTCAGGCAGGAAGGGAAAAAGTTTAGCTTACAAAATTACATCCTAACCTTTGATTATCTAACATTTTTAAGCAACACAGCAACAGTCTTAACAAAACATTGTTGCATGCCTAAAATAGTCTGGGCAAGGCTGTCAAGATGCCCAAGTCAGCTGTGGAGGAGCAGCAGAAATCCACAGCTCAAGTGGGAACATCTGTTGACAGCATGAATCGTGCGCTCCGTAAATCTGGTTGGAGTTGGAGCTAAAAACCTGTTAGAGACTTTAAAAGACGTGCGACTGGGTGAGAGATTCATCTACACAAAAGAGCTGCAACAAAATGTGAAAACCTTCAAGGAGTATGAATTCTTTATCAAGGCACTGTAAGTGGAAGCCAATTAGGACTTATGACACAGTTTTTTCCTTTTGTTTTTGAGCTAAATGTAAAAAGCGTTTTAAGTAGTTGTTGTGAACTTTGTGTTATTTGTGAGATTAATCAATCCACGTTTAGCTAAAGCTAAAGGGAAACAAAGGCTTCAAAAGTATAAATAAATGATTTTGCATCTTTTGCTTTGGATGTAGAATTAAAGAAAAGTGTTGCTGTTCTTTTAATCTCTGTTTTGCGCTGCCGTCTGATCCTTTTCCCACATGAACATTTGTCTGTTGATTCAACTGCGAGCGTCTCAGAGATCCTACAGAGCTTTGACGTCACAAAGGCAACAATTTTGCCTATTTAATCTTTCAAACCGTTCACATAGTTGGTGCATCATTACCTCTAATAATTTGTGTGGGGTTTTTTACGAATATGTACAACTAAAAGATTTTTTTTGTTGTTTGACTTTCTCCTTGACTTTTCCCTTGCACTTTAATACTTGATTGCTTGGCAAAAAAAAAAAAAACAACCCTTCCAGAGGTAAAAGCAAAGATTTTTGGACATTTATAAAATTGCACCCTCTCCCTGGAGCACTTAAGCTAAGATCTTTGTCAGTACAAGCTGCCTCCTTTAGGACATTAAGTCGTATTTTATGACAAAACAGACCAATGCTGTAAACTCTGTCCAGCTTGTGTGCTGAACTCCAGAAATCTCGCAGATGAGCATTGGAAGGTATGGCTCTTAGAAATAAAGTTAAATTGGAACATAGAGAGTGCCTTTCTTCTCCATTAGCACTCAGATTAATCCACTCATTTGTTCTCTGCAAATTTATGAAGTGCTGGCACTATAATAAGGAGTTTTATGTTGAATATTTCATTGGTTTTATTATTTTGGGATGGCGTTTTAGCCAGTGGAAGTCCATTTGTTTCTCCCTAATTTGAATGGATAATGAAGAGCAAGCACTGAGATTTCTTGAAAACTGTGCTAGGTTTTTGTGAAATCTAGGTTTTGAAAGTTAAGTATAATTCATTTTTAATGCCAAATTTGACACTATTGATGAGAAAATGGTGTTTTCCCCATCCCTTTCCACCTCCAGATGAAGTTATAGATGCCAGAGACTAATTTTAACACAAAAGACCAACATATATTTTGTGTCTGGAAGCTATAGAGTGATGATGTTGCCATTGTTTTGGTCAACAGTGGGCCCTTATCTTTCCTTGTCAGTCAAGCCATTGTTAAAAGAGAGGAGACCCTGCAAATGCAAAATGGCACAAGTGATGGATTACGCTTTCATTTGACAGCCTTTTCATCTGTTGAAAGGGTGTGTGTATGTGTGTGTGTGGTGCTGATGGAAAGGAGTGTTCTCATGCATGTTATTTATCAGTTTTGGGGCATTTTTGATGTGCATCTTTATGGTTTTCAGGAGAGTTAGAAGAAAACATCTAATGTTGACTTAGCCAAGACCTAAATCTCTCACTCTCTAGTTTGTACTTTACATAAAACTTGAGACAACGTGAGGAAAGATGTAATGTAACAACAAATAGAAAAACCATCTTGTCTCTTTATGCTCAAGCAAAAGTAAACATTCATATGCAAAGTTTCAGTACCAGGAAAAAGAATTTGCCCCTCTTAGAATTTTTTTAAATCTTTTTTTCCACATTTTAAATGCCAATTAGATGTCAAACAAACCATAAAATCATAAAAAGATCACCTTAGTAAATACAAAAAGCAGTTTTCAGCTGCACCAACCTGGCCGTATATAAAAATATAATTGCACACTCATTTGGGTTCAGTTTCTATACTCATATTCAGTCCACACACTGTTGGTTGGTGTTTGCAGAGCAGCCAATCCAAGAGTGCAAATTATTTTCATCGGCACTGAAGATAGATAGATAGGTAGGTAGGTATGTTTGGCCTTTGAACTATTAAAATATGCTGTTAGGAGTTTTTTTTGGGGGGGGAGGGTTGTCAAGCATTCTCACATTTTAACTTGTGGGTGGTTGTAGTGTATAACCCCCTTAAATACAAAGGGTGCACTACATTACCATTTGTAAAGGACTACAAAGCCATGTTTAAGGCTTTGAGTAAAATTAACCATAGTGAGAGATATTAAAAAATGGGTAAATATGGAAGAGTGCACCTATCAAAATAACTCCAAGCTCATCGACTGATCCAGAACACTGCAGGTTTCTCTTGTTTCACCTAATGTCAGGATTCTTGTTCCAACAAAAACAGCCAAACTGCATCCATGGGAGAGTTTCAAGGCTTAAACAAAGAACACAAAGATCCATTTAATGATCTAATCTCCAAGAATTTTTTGGGAAAAAAAATAAAACAAATATGTACTTTTTGGAAACTGTGATTCCCATCACATCTGGTGGAATACTAGCTCAACATTTCAGATGAAGAGATAAAGTGGTAACCTGAGGAGCTGGAGTTGCTTCAAGACTATAGCAACTTCATGTGATTGCTTGATTGTGAACTCTACTCTCTAGCAAAAGAATCTGAAAGAGAATGTCTGGCCACTGGTTTGTTACTTTTAAGATCAACTGGCCTTGGGCTAATGATCTAACATGCACCAGTAAGTCTTCTTCTAAGTTGCTCAAAAAACTCAAAACAAAGGTTTTGTAGTGATCTAGCTAAAGTCCAGACTTATGTCTGATTTATATTGAGTGACATAACCTTAAGCATACTTCTCATGTTCAAAAACAAATGTGATTGAATTAAAACAATTCTACAAATAAGAGTTGGCCAACATTACTCCACAGGGATGTAAAACTTATTGCCAGTTATCCCAAACAGCAGTTGTTGCTGCCAAGGGCTGAACAAGTTATTAGATCTAGGGGATTGTTATATTTTCCATTGGGCCAAGTTGGCTTGGAAAGCTATTTTTCCTTTAATAAGTGAAATTCTCATTTGAAATCTGTATTTTGTATTTACTCAGCCCTTTCTATTCAGTAAGTGGACCAAAATATATTTTTTTAAATTTTCTTTTGGACCAAAAGAAAATTACTAAAATGTTTTATTTCAAATCTGCTGTTTGAAATCCTATAAAATGATGAACCATGCAGAATCATTGGTGCATATTGACACATACACCCATAAAACTTTAGAGTGCACAAGAAAAGTAATTGACACTTTTCCCTTTATCCAGTGAAGTTACTTATTTTCCTGAGTGCCACTGTGACACCTTTTTCTTCCTTTCATCTGGAGCAGAAATACATTGAGGAAAAGCATCTGGAAGCTTGTCCTGTCAGAGACAAAGTGTAGCCTCCCCTGGTTATGAGAGAGTGCTCTGTGGGGCTTTTATGAGAAAACTCACAGAAAGCTTTTTAGATTTGTCATTGTCATTTTCGTACATGTTATACCTGCTCCATCAGGGGGACTGAAGGCACACTTTTCATACACCACGTATTTCAAAGCTTGTTTTGATTATCATTGTATTTCAGTATTTTATTTTGAAAGGAATATGAGGTTTATGTAATTGCCCTTTAAACCCAACACTCAATTGCTATTTGCTTGAAGTCTCAGAACATGTATGTAGATTAAAATGTCATGAACTCACTCACTTGTGCATACAGACAAAGAATACAAAAGACATGTTGCTTTTTGAAGTCCCATCAAAAATAAATTAATTAATCTGATTAATTATCTAAAGTACTCCACACCAAATTAATGCAAGGATGGGAAGTAAAAATGTCTCATAGAACGGTGAAAACACAACTAGTTCTTCTAAATCCATTGTTCAGAGTTTGGATTTCTGGTGATACTGAAGAATTGGATAGTATGTAGTGTATATGACATTTATAGGTGTTATGATACAAGAGCTCATTATATTGAAATGCAGCATTATTTCTTGTCAAAGTGAGGTCTGTATTGCTAAGCGCAATCTAGTTATCAGAATCTGACTTAGTGTGGTGACGCAAGAGCATGCTACTATGATTGGTTGCCATGGCTGGTTGCAATATAAGCATTCAAATTTGGCTGTATGAAAACTAAAAGCTTAAAGTGGTTGTGATGTCAGACCAGCATATATGTTCTTTAAATAGATGTTAGAAATATATTAATTTGGTTCATTCACTCATGCAATTGAATAAAAAGGATATAAAAAGTAATAAAAAAACCCAGGAAGACTTTGAGCTCCTTTTTTTTACCAGCTTTATTTGTTGACTTTACGGTTGCTAGGGGACAGAACGTACACAGCAGTAATGGCGGGAATAAATCTGAAGGCCAGAGCGTCCAGTTTCATAGCTGCTTATTTTCCGGTCTTCATAGTAAACCAAGAACTCAATCAGACACTGAATTTGGAAGCATCCAGTGACTTAAGTGTACTTTTACCCCTCCTTCTGGTATAAAGATTTCTACATTATAGTAACGTAAAATGTAAATGATTTACTTTGCAAAATAAACCCTTGTTCCAACATATTCTTTAGGCATTTAATAGATTAAATTATATATGTAGTAAAACTAGGAGTTACAGACATCCAGGAGGAAATATTCTCTAGAAACAGACCTTTATATCTGGAGATGGACTTTTTTCTCTGACAATAGCCATAGAAACAGGAGGAATTGTAGAAAGGCCTTGCATCTTTGCGTTTGTGTTGACTACAGCCAGTGAAATGTAACACTACTGAACAGCTGCTCGGAGCATACCACAGTGTTGCTTTGCCTTTTTCGCCTGCTTCTGAGAATGAAACGGGCTGCTTTGGTTAGAACTCTCATTCCTCCTACACAGAAGGTGAGACATCATGAGATATCCTAGTCTTGTAACCTTTTAACATACTTGAAGGAGTCTGATGAATGGGATTTTTGTGTGTCTGCCAGCGCAGAGATATCTTTTTGAAAAATGCTCTTGACTGTAATCTCAGCGGGATGATCATTGATCAAGAAGACAAATAGTGGACTGAAAATTAAACCGGTGGGAGTCATACACAAGTGGGGAGAGGAGTATGAGGAAGTGGATGACATTAAAGGTCACCAGCTAAAGTACATCTGAATACGTGGAGGGTATTTCCATATCGATTGCCAGCTTCCCCTTGAACTTGGAGAGATGTATTGAGCTCCTTTTCTTGCTTGCAGGTCTTGACCTTGTAATTTAGCTTTGAGCGTCTTGTTGCTAAAGCAGTCAGTTTTACTGCCAAAGAGCATTGTGCGAAATTTTGCCATTCCATCTGAAGACATATGTCACTTGGGCTCATTATTTCCTCCCACAAACATTACCGCCTTCCATATTTCACCTCAAAGCAACTTCTCTGAGCCACCTGGCTTCTTTTGTCACCCCAAAACCCACCACAACATAGTATCACTTAATTTAGTGCGCAAAGGAAAAAAAAAAAAAAACTCGTAGGGTGTTCCCAACCCATCCCTGAGGGCAGGAAGGGGGCACGCTATTGTAAAGTGCTTCAATGTTGCTTCATTTCCCCATTTTAATTGGGCTATCTAAATGCATCCTCGGTTTGTCAATACCCGCCGGGGTCCCAGATAAAAATGATTTGTCTCATGCATTCGGCGGCATGCTCGGCTGTTCCCCTTCGAGAGCGTGCCCTACCAGTTGACAGCAACAGAGTGTAATGGAGAGCGCTCATTGTTTTTGATTTTCAATGAGAACCAGGAATAGAGGTCCCTTCCTCTATCCCTTCAACCTACGTTGTTGTGGTCTTTTTTTTTCTGTTCACATGCCGCCTGCATCCAAAAGTCCATATAGACATTGCAGGAACGTCTCGAAAGCAAGATACTGGAGCTTAATTAATAAACTAATTCCGAATAATTTATATAAATTTCAATAACCTAAATCAAAGTCTCTAGAAATGTGAGCAAAGAACAGACCAAAAATCCAGACAAAATTAGCTAAAAAAATTACTTTATGTTTGGAGCACATAGCATAATGACTACCACCCCAAAAAAGTAGCTAAAGCTAAGTAACCGAATCCAAATTGAGTTAATAAATTTGTATATTATCTCATGAGGAGACTTTGACTTTACCAGTACAGATTGTAGTTCATCGTCCATATTTGGCAGTGAATATCTAGTTTTAAAGATTTACCTCTTTGTGCTTCAGAAATTGCTTTTTGAAATTATTTTTGCTTTCAAGGATTTTGGCTCTGAAATATGGCATTTGGCCTTTATATTTGCTACCTCCACATACGTTGATACATACAGCATCTTTACAGGCCAGTACTCATGCCTGCTCCCCTGAAGGTCAGAACCATTAAATCACTATCTTATCTGTGTTTTTATGTGCTCTTTTTTTCTTATGTCCTTTGTATTTTTTATGCCTCCTGTCGCTTTGTACCATCACCTTCCCCCTCAATGCAGGAGCCAGTGTTATCTGCAGACAGTCCTGGGAAGAAAAAAAAATCACAACCATAATCGTGTCCTTGGCAAACGTTGAGCAAAAGTACAATGTTCAAAAGCTTTTTTTCCCATTGTGAAAGAATACAGTTTTGCATTCTTGGAGACCATTTTATATTTAACTAGCTCCTCTATGCAGATTCTGCATGTTTTAATGTGAATTAATGAATTCTAATTTGGTGCCTTGCATCAAGAAAATTACATATGATTAGACATAATTAGATATTTACTCATGCTTGCTGCTTTGCCTGAACTATCCCACTAACCCGTCTCATTCTGCATCTCAGAGTGAGGTTAAATGTTACACTAACAAACTGCAAATATGTCCAACTCATATTTGTAAGTAACAGTGTGGTCTGTGCATTCTATATAAATCCCCCCAGTTTCAGCCTGGAAGCAAATTATCCAACAAAACCAGTGGCAGTAGCCAACTCTGAGTACATTGCAAATTGCCTGGGAATGTTAAACTAACAGGTGCTGCCCAGCTGTGCTTCTGGACATGATGACATAGTGCTAGTCTAAAGAGCCCATCAGCAGCAGCACACTGACTTTCACAGCTCAGTGTTTATGACATGGGTCAGCATTTTTTCACTGGCATACAGCCAGTATTGTGTTTGACGATGACTCCTGGTGAATGAGGAAGTTATTCACAACTGTTTGCATTCCTTTTAAAGCATTAACAGAATTGCATTACTTTAGATAATGCAGCAGGTTTATAGCTACAGTCACTTGCAGAGGAATTCACAAACTTCAGTGTATTCAGTCCAATCCAACTTTTTTATAAAGCACTACAGCCACAGTGGACCAAAGCGCTCTATAGAAAATTAGGCACAAAAAAAGAATAGAATAAAACAATGCATTAAAAGATATAAAGCAGATATGTATTTACAACAGTGAGAACTCAATAAAACAAAGTGTAAAAGGCTGCAGCAGCTCAGAGAAGTAACTTGGAACCATTTATAAATTTAGAAGTACATAAAAGAATTTTAAATCTTAGCGCAAAATGTGTTGGCAATCGGGGAAATGCAGCTAAAATAGGGGAACTGTGAAGCCCAGATCTACAGGAGGGGGCTCAGTGGGGTCACCAAAAACCATCACTACTATCTTGTTAAAATGTATAAAGTTCATAGCCTTCCAGTGTTTTATCGCATAACCCCTAAGTAGTGATGTGACAGAATATATAACTGTCTATTTTGAGTGGGACATAAATCTGACCGTCATCCGCATAACAGTGAACGGAAACACCATAAAATCTCTAAAAACGATTGCAAATATTAATTTTCTTCCAATTCACTATTATCTAGTGCGTTATATTAGTTTATTACATGCAATTAAAAAATATACCGAAGTTTATGGTTGTAATATAACCAAATGTGAAAAAGCGGATGGCTTAGCGCGACATTTCTTGACTTATAAATGATCAGTTCCAACAATGAAGCCGAGTTTATTTCTGGGGTGCGAGTGTCATTCATTCAGATCACTCTGTGAATCTCTGCTGAACTGGCAGCGAGAAACATGTTTCCCTACCTCCAAGCTAAACCTTGTTAAGTGTTTCTGCAGTCTTGTTGTAGACAGGTAAATTGATAAAACCCAGGGCCAGTGTGATTCATCCCATCCCGCAGTAGCCTGAGTTTTTGGTACTTTGATTCATGAATGCTATAACCCTTGGGCCACACAACAAGTTTTGCACAACCTTACCAGAAAAAAAAAATACATACTAGACTACTCTTCAATTGTTAAGTGGGGTTTGGTAGTAAAGAGTGGCTGGCAGCTTCAGTTTTAAAAGGCTGTCAACTTCCCTCAAGTCTGATGAAACAAGTGGGGGGATGGATGGTTGTTGTAGTGTTATAAATTGTCTGTCTTGGTAAAGCGGGGAGGGGGTTTCCAATTCTATTCAAGCTCTTGAGAGAGGGGGGTGGGGCTCGATAGAAGCCTTTAAACTGCTTGAACTACCAAACGTCCCTTTGGGCAACAGTTTAAAACTTTCATTGAGGGTTACAACTCAAGAGCCATCTGTGTGCTTTTACATTGCACCCAAATGGGATTGCACTCAAAATGAAATGGCTTACGTCGTGCATTTAATAAAATTTACCTCCCACTCCAAGGTTCAGTTCGTTCCGGCGATTTTCATTTCAGATTCATGTGACATTTGATTTGGCACAAGCATTTCACACCCACAAATATACTACTTTTTCCCTCTCCTTATGGATGTGTGGGTGGACTCATTATCCTCCAGAAGATTCCCCTCAAACTCTTGCAAGCTTGTAATGAAATGAGATGTTTACAGGCTGTCCAGATTGGCTGCTCTTTCTCCTGCAGATAGTTATGGAGTAGATTTTGACAAGTTTCTGTTCACTGTGCATGCCTAATTTCACAAATTTGTGTACTGGTTTTGCAGCACGGGAAGCTGAAACATATTGTTTATTTTTACAGTTGAAATATAATTACTTTTTAATAAGGTAACCTAAGTTTTCATGAGATACACATTTGAATCATTATTTAGGACAGAAAACATGTTTCTTTTTTGTAGTTGCATTTACAGACATGCCGTGTCCAAGCCTCACTGGACTGGTCACCAGCATAAAGTTATGCAAAGGTTTACAAAGTTACGGTTTTAAAACTGGTAAAATGTCCCTCCATATCGTCTCTAGGGTTTAAAATAATTTTTAATGAGGCCAGAGAAGATGCTAGAGTGACTAGAGTTTTGTAAATGGCATTTCCTAATCTCCACCTTTTGCTGAACACTGCAAATCAGTAGGCTGAAAGAATGCTTCTACACTTTTCCTTTGTTTATAAGAAAGACAGTCTGCTGTTTGGTAATGTTTTACAGGCACATAAAATATATTACCCACGCTGTTATGAATAATAAGCTGGTTTGGATGCTGTGCAGCTTAATGGAGTTCAGTTTTTGTTTTGTTTTTTGCTTTAGGACAGTTATTATGCATAAAAATGTCGACAAGGTATTGTTTTTACAATTGGGAGCTGCTGATTAGCATCTCAAAAGCTCAAATGATACCTGAACTCCAATCCCAAATCCAAGAGGAGTTTAAAAGGAGGATGAATTGATGTAGAACAGGACCAAAAGAGCCGAGAGAGAAGGAGAAAGTTCAAACCATCTCTTCCATCGATTGTAAAATCCCCAATTCTAACGTATCTCTGTCCGACTTTCTAAGAGTCAGAAAGAGATTCTCTTTCATTCAAGAAAATGAAAATTCTTACCTGAACTTTGAGATTTCCAGATGGCTGTCAATGTTTCAAAAACCTTTATGTTCCACAACAAACAGGTTGAAAGCTCAGTTCAACCTTTTCATCATCTGATGAAAGTCTTGCTCTCTCTCACTCTCTCACAGCCTTAATGAACCCCATGCATGTGGACAGAGATCTGGTAAAAAAAAAAAAAAAAGCCTTGAGCATTGCACAATCAAACTCATCAAATTTATTTTCAAATGAAATACAGATATCTGTCAGATGTAAGTTTAGACATTGTGCTTAATTGCGGGTAGTTTTTTATTGCAGTTCTGCTTCAAGATCGATTCAACCTTGAATTGGATTTTATTCCTAAACAAGATAAATTTAAAAAATCTGAATATATTCAACAAACCTGGAGGATTTTTATTTTATATTTTTATATTCATATCTTTTTCTAAAGCTTTTGTTGTGCTAATGTATTGAAATCAGTTCCATTTCGTAGTCATGATGAAGTGCAATAGTCTAGAGCAACAAAATTCTTAAACCGATATTTATTCACTACATATTTTTTGCACCGGGTGATGTAGATGTGTTGTTTTATCATCAAGGCAACACAATGTTATGCGTTGCTTCATCTAAAAATATTTATCATAGTCCTGCTTGCAGTATCAGCAGTGTCACAGACTTATATAACAAACATCATTACGTGGAGGGTGAAACACAGTTGAAGCATCGCTGGATGAGTAACATCGCACCAAGTATTATTGGGGATAAATGAGCAAAACTCCCCCCGAGGTCCCGAGTCTCTGTGATCTATTAAGGCGCACTCGTCTCGGATGGTAGTTTTGGCGGGGTGAGAGAATTGTTGTGCTGACATCCTCTCTCGGTGCAATCCCTTGTCCTTGTAGGAGAGAAAAACAGCACCAGGGGCTGACTTGGCTGTTCCTCTGAGCTCCGTCATAAATCCGACTGAACATTTCTGAACATCTGTTGTGGATGATTAGCTCCATGGCTAGCGGAGTTTGACCAAAGGGAATGGGGAAACTGTGTTTGTGAAAATTATGCATATGTGTACTCGAAGCCTTGCAGATTTAAGAATGGGGATTTTGCATATTTATCCTCCCGTAACATTATTTTTTCCTCCCCTCTTATGATAATGAAAGAAGGGCGAATTATTTTCGAAGCCGTTTTATTATCCAACGAACATGTAAGTGGACATATATTATCAGAGTCTCCTGGGGATGTTTGTATATTTCAAGGTTATGCTTTGTTAGTCCTCTAAGTTTCAGCAGCTTATCGAATTGGAAATGCGTCCTGCAATTTCATTTAAAATGGCCAGTGGGAATTATTTATGGTTTATTAACCTGCAAGAGCAAACCCACCTTGAAAGTTAAAGAAAAATGATATTCAACCCAATAACTATTTAAAAATGACTACTATTTTATATGTATGCCAAAGTCTGAATCAAAACTAATGGATAGGTCACACTGAAAAACAAAATGTCTAATTTTCAAATGTACTTTCCACCTCATCAAATACATTGTTTTAGACAAAGATGGTAAGAGTAAAATCAAAGCCATCAAGTCCATCAATGATTCATCCAGGAGGTCATAGATTAGCACTGTACAGTATCTAAAGCAATGGAGTATTCAAGCGCTTCAGCCAACATTCATCTTCTTAATTCAACAATAAGAAAGAGACTGAATTCTCCATGGGAGAATACTAAGTTAAAAAACAGGACAGAAAGACCCAACTCCTATTTATCCCCCCAATAAAATGTCTTGATGATCCACAAGACTTTGGGAAAAAATAATAAAACTGTAGCTGTTTTTGGAAGGTATGCATTACATTACATATGGTGTAAAACATAATACCAACTTGTATATTTGATGAAAAAAAAATCTGTTTTCTATCAGAGAGTGCTGAAGGAGAATGTCTATCCATCTGTTTGTGACGTACTTGGGTTATGCAGCAGGACATTAAAGGTTTTATAGTGGTCTAGTCAAAGTCTGAATTTAAATGTGATTGAGGTGCTCTCTTATGACTTAAAGGCTATTTAGACCTGGAACCCCTCCACAGTGATTTAAGTCTCTCAGTCTATTATCGCACTTGATTAGATTTAGGGGTAATTACTTTTTAAAATAGAGCAAGGATGGTCTGGATAGTTTTTCCCTTAATAAAAGAAACCATCATTTGAAAATGGTTTTCATATTTATTTCGATTATCTATGTCTGATTTTTTAGGGTTTTTTTTTAATCAAGTGTGATTTAAAATAAAATAAGCAAAAACAAAACAATATGGATTGGAATTACAAATTGCAGAGTTTTGTTTAAAATCAACAGTGAGTTTATGATTAACTTCTGTTCATGATTAAACTGTTTCTAAGGCGAACAATAGATAATGGAGTCTCTAAGATACACATAAGAACATGTGCTCTTCCAGACTTTTTTTTCCTCTACATTCAGGTGAAGCTCAGGTTTGCGTCCCATTGGTCAGTCCTTAGAAAAGGTAAGCCCCTCTTGCAGCCTCCTCCCTCCTAATGCCTGAAATCTGACACCGGTGACATCACATGGGTGGGTTTGGCTTGTCCCGGGCAGTCCCTGAACGCCCAGCTCAGTGTGTGAACAAGCTTTGACTCTGAAGGATCTCTTCCCGCAGCCACAGCTGGAAACCTATTGCTGGGGAAGCCGAGGAGCCGAGTTCCTCTGGTCTAATGAAAACGCTGTGAACGGAATAACTGAGGAGGAACTGGGGACTACTTTCTCTCTCTTTCTTTGTTTTTCCAAAGACATCACTCAGGGATAATCTTTTTCTTTTTGTGGATACTGCTGGAGTTTCTTTCGCTGGATTTGGATTCCGATTTTCCCTTGCTCTCTTGCTGGAATAAGTTCCTCAGAATAAGGAGGAATGAAAAGGATTTTTTTATAAGTGGACATACTGGACATGCATGGGTGAGTTGGGAGTTTTGAGCATTTTGAGATGAAGTTTGTGCACTTGGAGATAAATGAGGCACAGGTGCATTTTGTGAAACATGCTGACCTCTGTTGTGGTTTGAACTTTATCCTCAAGAAAACCCTAACATGCCGTTCACAGATTGCCTTTTCTTATGATAAAAGTAGCAAAATAAGTTGATGTGTTCCACTTGAGTGGTCAGGTATTTTCTTACCGCTCTTTTGTCTCCTTTACTTTTTGTCCCTGCTCATTCTTGCTTGTGAAGCCAAAACAATAGTTTAACCTCGTCTTGGCTTAGCTCTATTGGCTGGTTCTCTGGCAAATTGCCCTGTCTGGTGCGAGCCCTCCCCTATGTATTCAGAGGACTTTGAATAGGAGGGCCATAGAACGTCCCCTAGCTACCACTGCTAAAGGTGAGACACCCTGCCGTTTCCACCGCATTACACCCTGCACTCTGAGGCCAAACAACCTGTTTTTCCAGTTGCCTTTACCTCCATGGGCAATCTTTGGGGGTAACATTTCAGCGACACAAATTCCAGTGAGGTGGAGACACTGAAAAGCTTTGAAATCCCAGATAATTGTAGAGGAGAACTTTTGGAAGTCATAAATTATGACTTTGTCTCGACTAACTATATCCTGTAATGAATGTTTGTGTGATTTACAGATTTATTTTCTATCATTGTTGGCACTTTTTGAAAAACTTTCCTTGTTCACAAGTAATTTGCCAATTGTTGCACAGGAATACTGTTGCTCAACACAAGCCCTGGATATCTGTGAGAAAATACCCTTTTTGTGTCTTGCCCTTTCCCACAAAAGCTGCCTCAAGCTTTCCAAAAACACAATTCTGACATGTTTTCTGTTTTGTTTGGCCTTTAAGAGACATATTCTTCCCTGTAGGTCAGTTGTTCTGCAATAAGAACCTTTTTCCTCGATCTTGTGAGACTGTTTTTCGGTTATTGTTTTCTTTTAGTTAAAGATTAAACAGAGCAACCCTTGCTCACCCCTCGTTTGTTTTAACACAGAGTGGCATAAATCCCCCAAAAACCTGGTTTGAAACTCAAGATGGCTGAAATGTCTGTTCAGCTGCTGGGTAGCAAAAACGAACATGGCTAAAAGCTGTTCGCTGTGACCATTTGTGCAAACGGAGCCAATCCGAGTCTGCATGTTGTGACCTGAAGGTTGTCTTCCTTCACCTCCACCATGCCGTTCGCTGACCCATCATTCCAGCTTTTACGACAGGGTTGGCCACTTTTCAGCAGTCAGGTTCCAGTCAAATATTATGTGATTTGGATAGAAATTCAGGAAGCATTTTGGATTAAATGACTAAATGTGCAGCACATTCACACACCCTGACTTTTAGTCATGTTAAACCATAGACAAACACAAAAAAAATTAAGTAATGAAAACCAATTTTTAGTCATAAACCTTGCCATTTAATTTGGTATGAACTTTCACTAGGCCATTTTAGCAAATGAACTGATAGAAATCCTTTCATTGTACCTCTGGCTGTATATTTAGGATTGTTTTCATGATAAAACTCCACCATGTTTCACAGTTATGATGTGCAATGTTAGTTTTCTTCTCATTCTTCAGTCTCTTGTCTGAAGACAAGCATTCCCATACTTTGATTCCTTCAACACCATGCTTCCCTCAGTTTAGGTGGTAGGTTTGCAGCTGGGCTGTATTTTTTTTCCTTTATCAGATAAACTACTGGAGATGTTAAAACCTTGGGATTTGTTTTGTCTCTGACTTGTCGGCTGTGTTCGTTGGTCTTCATGATGTTGTTTGTTCACAGATGGCCTTCACAGAGGACTTAACTCACTAATAGCAAATGATTTTTCTTTTTATTCAGGCATGTAAAGAAGGCAGAGTACAAAAGCGTTTTCTAAAAATGCGTAATTTTTCTTCCACCTCACAAGCATGCACTACCTTGTGTTTTTCTGCTGCATAAAGTCCCAATAAAATACAACAGCATTGTCTCTGAAGAGTTTATCCTAAAAGGAACAGTCAGTCAGTTACTCAACAGCCTTACACCACCAGCACCGGATTTTTCAAAAGTAATTATGGGCCGAGCATATGGATTTTTCCGAAGAACTTGATTTCTCATCATCAGTGAGCTGGGTGATGTGTAATGGGCCATTGACGCATGATGAATCTTTTCAGTCGCTTCCTTTCGAGTCTGAACATGCAAGATGCTTACAATCACAGATCAATGCCAGCGGCGGCGACTCTGTCAGTTATCCGTGACACATGCTGTAAGTAAAAACCTGCTTGCTTTTATTGAATTATTAAAGCTCAAAGCTTTGATGCAGATTTTGAGGTGTCAACTTTAAAATGTCAGCAGTGGGTGTTTTTTCTTTTTAATTTTTTGTGCATGTGTCAGAGATTGTTCCTCGATGTTGACAGGGTCATGGGTTGTTGTTTCATGATGACAACGCCTAATTGTCAATCCAGCGTTAGGTACCAAATAACATGTTTACACAGCTCTACTTTTGCGAGTCTTTTGCGTATACACGAGCATAATGTGTGTTGTCAATCAGCGGCCACTGCCGTGTGATGTGTCGGTGGTTACTGATAGTCACTTTCTGGTTTCAGTTGTGACACTTCTTTCTTTCTTCCGGCCTTTCATTCATTTCGACAGGTGCTGACGGGAAGGTTTAGAAAAAAAAGGCCATCTTTACCACTGCAGTCATCGATGTTTTGACAAGACTTTTTTTCTCAGCTGCCCCTAGCAGTGAGCTCATTTGAAAGAACTAGGTCTGCACCTCTCCTTTGACTTCTGGATAAGTTTGATAAACACTGTATTAGGGTTTTGATGAAAGATCAGATCTAAATGAGAAAACATGTTTATTTTAGGTAAGGTTGTGTTATTTTTGTTGCTATTGAGCAGAGGAGCTTTAGCTCAATGTCTCTTTAAAGCAAATTCACGTCTTCTTTCTATGCCTTGTGTTTTGCATTATGTATTGTGTGTTTTGTTCCAATTGCATCCTTTGTGGCCAGTGTTTTTTTTTTTTTGCTCATGGCCTTGCACATTTCATTTAAACCGTAACTCTGAGTTTCCCAAAGGGGGAAAACAAACCCACTTTGTCAGTCAGGACATTTCCCTCTTTGCAGAAAACTCATTTCAATTCCACATCATCCAATTATGCCTCCATGTTGATTGAAATGCCTCTATTTCCAGGGGCAGCTGAAGTTTTTTGGGTACGCTTCATATGTGATAAGTCTGGACTTGTGTTTCTTTATATGTGACCTGTGCACTGGTGCCGGCTGGAATACACTGGCTTTGAAAAAAGGATGTTGCTGTAAATTATTCTATTCTGTAAAAACTGAAATTATAAATCTCTTTCTTTGTTTCTGGGTACCTTTCTGAATAACTTTTAATGAAATAATGTTAATTATCTTTTAAAGAGAAACTTTATTATAAAGTAATAATAAATGTCTGAGTTCTGTATCTTGGGTACCAAGCAAACTGGCATCCTATAGAGTTATTTCAAAGCATTGTTGAAAGCTTCCATTAATGTAATACAGTGTTGAACACCAGTTGTGACAAAAACTGTAGCTTGAAACAATAACTAGTGCAATACTATTAGTATTCAGATAAAAGGGATTACTGCACCAGTTCTGAAAAGCATTTTATCTTGATGTCCACCGGCACCAGAATAGCCTACACACTTTTCTCCATATAATCTGTCCACTGTTTACATCCAAGAGTTTGAATGCACTACAGTGGACCCCCACCTATTAGCAGTTTAGCATTTGCACATTTTTCTGTGGAACATGATTCCAAACTATTTGCAGAAAAATAGGCAGTTCTCTCAAATACTAAAGAGTGCATCTCAAGTATTTGCGGATTTTAGCTATTCACAAGTAACTGTCATCCCTAACCTGGGGGCTCGCTGTGCTGCTGTGTTATAGTTAAAATATTGTTTCAGTAACCCCTTCAAACCCTCGGAGTAACGCCAGGCTTTAGCTGCATATAAAGTGGATGGGAGAAAAGTTTAGATAATGATACACAAACAGACTTCAGCTTAAACTGCACTCAGAGATTCTCTCCTTTATTTGGTTCTGATGCAGAAAAAATTAAGTTGCCGCTAAAGCTAAAGAGCTAATGCATGAAGGAGGAATATTTAGAGTGATCTGTTATTGATTTAATGCAATCAGCATTTTGTTGTGATAAAAGAAACATAAAATATAAATAAGCAATGTTAAACATTTTCTTACCTACTAAACTTTTTCTTAAGCATTTAGGTTAAGTTTAATATTCCTCTTGTATAAAAATCATAGGGTGAAAGTGTTTTGAACAGAGAAACTGGTTTTAACAGGCTGTGTTACAAATACGCAACATCACATCTATTCAACATGTCAAAAATGTTCTTATAACCATCAAACTGTCCTTGTAACTGTAGTGTATTGCTTAAAGAGAATCCAGATGACACATCATCCTTATATGGCACTCACTTCCTGTTCTTAAAAAGCATGTCTAGAAAAGCCTCTTTACTGGCAAAAGTATTTTTAGAATTGCTTAACTGTTTTAAAAAAAGCAACATTATTTTTACTTGTGTAGCATATTGTGAATATTTATAGGTCTTATGACTTCAGAGTGTGATGATATTTACTCTTTTATGATTAAACGCTGTGAATTTGGTTGATTCAGGCTTACTTTCATTGAGAATTTAAGCTTGCAGCTTTACTTTGCGGAGCATGATGGGTAACTGTAATGCTTAGCAGCAGTGAAACAAATACAACTGAAGCTTTGCTGGATTTATTCATTGCTCAGTACTCACAAATATAATCAAGTATCTGATATATCTCACCACTTTCACCAGCACCCTTGTGTGCTCAGACTCCCAATTTAAAAAAAAAAAATGCCATGCTTAAACCTGACATTCCACTTCATTACTTCACCAGCCCTCCTGTCCCTTCCTTTATCAGCCCACACATGTCACTTCTAATGGAATAATAAGCCTTCACACTCATTCCAAGGCTTGCATCTGAGCATGCAGCTTTTGTATTCTCGACTGTGTGCTTTATCCTCAAACATAGGGCAATGTCTCTTCCTCCTGCAGAATTCTCAATTCCCCGGCTTGTTTTGTGAAGATGGATGGAGATTCATTTGGTTTCATTATAACGCCTGACTTATTTATGGCCTGCCTGTGCAGCGCCTCTTGGCCCACTGTGGCCTGGTAAAGATGCTGGGGGCTGTGGCGTTGATGAAACATTCCTGTGTCCAGGGGTGGGGGTGTGTGAGGATGGGGGTGTTTCTCGAAGGGAAGCGCTGCTTGTTGAAGGGAGGGCGGAGAGGTGACAGAACAAGAACCACGGACAAGGCCACCAGAATCTAATTCCACTAGCTCTGCCTAGCTACAGGAGTCCTCTTTTAAAGCCTTTAAAGTCTTGCACTGCTTGGCGCTCGGCTGTTAAGCGAAACCACACAATGCGGTCAAACCCTATTAAAGCATTTGCAATAAAAGGTAAACCACCCTTTGGAGAAAGTCACCCTTAAACTCGCTTTTTAGTGCATAACTTGTGCACTGTTTTGAGTTCTGCTGCAGCAATCCCAAACCTTTATCTGGAGACCCCCCTCCACCCTTTCCAAGGCGCTCTAGCCTTGGAGATTACTGCTTCACAACCCTAGAGCAGGGATGCTGTCTGCCTGGTAATTTAATGGCTAATCCCCTGCCTCTTCCCTACAAATCTCTTCCCTGATAAAGGGGTTGCTTCTGCATTAGTAAACATGGGAGTCTTGACTTCCATGGCTTAAAATAAGACAAGAGAACCAGTTTGGGAAGACAGCTAACCAGTCTCTTTCACAGACTTCGCATTTTGTGTTGTCACATTCAGCGTTTATTTATACCATTGAAATGCCTTTAAATTTGCTTAAATTATGTGTCATGCTTTTTTTGCACATATTGGTAAGGAGATTCCTAATTCCCCTGGCTCAGTGTCTCATGGGGTTAGCAGTTTTATGGTTTGATGTTGAGCTGTTACTGCCTCAGAGTGTCATGCATTAAAGGGAGATCCCAGTTCATTGTTAATTTACATTTATTAGCTTTCTGACCCAAATAAGTTATTTTAATGATTTCTATGACTAGACATGATGCCTCACTTAAAAGGCATTTGCTTTCTCAGATCTTCCTTTGCAAGCTGATTCTGTGTGCTGTATGGAAAACTGCTAAAGAGACCAAGCATGACAAGAAAGTAGGCTGCAGTTCTCATGGGAGCTTTAGGAGGTTATTAGCTTAGGCCATCTGCATAATTTCTGCCTCTTGGTTGGCGGTTCACCTCCTGTGATTGACTAAGAGCTAAGCCTGAAGTTTTAAAATCCATAAAAACTAGCTCAGCCAAGTTTAACAGACCCATGACAGACAGCATTTAACCAGCCTGTGGAATGACTGCAATGGGTTGTCAATTGTTGACCTGACAGAGACACTTTCCACATCAGGGTGGATCTGATGAGGTGAGCGACGGGCTCCTGTACCGACTTGTCTTCCTGTGTGTGGAACAACCTGGTGTTCAGCCTAATCAGTCTCAGAAACTAAGACGACATGTCAGGAGGAGTTTGGACAGGCTTTTCTTTTCGAGTGGGTTGAAAAACTCGTCTATCACATAGAATTGAAATAAAACACACTGAAGTCTGGGACTGTAACATGACAAAATGCAATCCAATACAAAACGGTGTGTAGTTTTGAAATTAAGAGGATGGAATTTGGCTTTTGACTTCTGTTTACAAAGTTAAACTTGTGTAGCATGTATATAAATTCACCCTGTTTTAATACGATACCCTTAAATAAATTCAGTTGAAACAATGGCTTTCAGAAGTTATTTATGTATTAAATAGAGCCCTCCTGTATCTAACATATTTCAACCAGAGAGTGAGGCAAGAGATGGGCATTGATATTCAATGTTAACTTGCATACTGGACACTCCTGGTAGAGAATCTGCTATAGGCTCCAAAAATCTTGACTGAGATGGAGGTTGACATTCCAGTAAGACAACAGCCATAGACATACAGCCAGAGCTACAATGAAATGGTTTGTATTCTTTATATTGTTAGTGTGAGGAAGTGAGTCACAATTATACACTACGTTGTGGTAGTGTTTTCCTTAAAAAACCAATAAAGTTAATTGAAGCCTGAGGTTGCAAGAGGACAATAAGTGAAACCTTTTAACAGGTTTGGAAACTTTGATGAGGCACTATTACTCCCATGTTTGTGCTATTCTACCAATATATTCAACTTGCCCAAAGTTTTTGCAAATCTGCTGTTATTTTAAAGCTTTTTCTAATTAATATGGGCTTTTGCCACATCTAAAGTAGCATTTTTGTAAAAGTCTTTTCATGAATTGTGAAGATTAATTTAATAAAAATTACATCCTTGGCGTCTCTTTTATAATAATAAATTAAAAAATTAAGAAGAAGACTCACTCAGATCTAAATGCCGGCTTTACTTGATTGGACGTGTTTGCGCTGAATATCTGGAGAAGCTCTTGCCAAGATTATTTTTTTATGAAGTGATTTGTCAAGCAAAGTATTTGATGAGTCATTCAAATCTCAAGAGCTCAAAATGAACCCAGATTTTCTTTGTGTATATTTTAGAACATGTGTGTCTAAGAAAGTGTATGTGTCTGGTTAGTGAAGGCACTGAAAAATGCCTCTTTATGGGTGGTAATTGATAGTCTGGGGGCAGATATGATTTTTCTGAATAAATATAAATAGGTATACAGAAGACAAGCATAACAAGAAGGAAAGGAAGTGGGTAAACTGTTGAACATGGTGGCGACTTTAAGAAAGGTAGAGGCCTTTTAAAAAAAAAAAATGCATAGTTTCTTTACGATAATTCGATTAAGTGTACAGTTCTGCTGCTGTTTCTTTTAGAAAAGCACTTCTTGTCTTTAGTCTGTATCTGTTGCAAGGCTAGTGCATTAAATATAGTGCTGCTGCTTAGGTGTGGCTTTTGCCTCTTTTTAAGCTTATCTATCAGATTGATGGAGTGAATTTCAGTTGTATGCCTTGGCCAGAGAGACCATATAGAGGATAGAGCAAGAGTGGGGAGAGGGCCAGAGAGATTGGTCCCAGAGAGAGATTCATAGGTAGTAATGAGGACGTTGGTGATGTGCAGGTCAGTGTGTTGTGGCTCCGGCCTGTCAGTATAATGGACCTTGCCAGTCAGTTGGCAATCGATTGCACCACTCACAACCTCGTCGGCCCGTTGTTCTGCACTCCTCCTGTCTGTCATGCTGCCATGCGGAGATTGAGGACAAAGCAGAATCTTCCTTCAGACGACAGATCCACTGTCTAGATACTTTCTCATTACCTGAGAGGTGGACGAAGGTGAGGTGTTGAGGAAAACGTGGGACTGACTTCACAATTTCTGCTGACGTAAGCTCAAGAGACATCCGGACTTATCCAATTTACTCTTGCCTGTGGTAGTTCAACACAAGTAAGCATTCAGTGGGTTATGTATGTTTATCAATGTGGTATGAGGCTATTATTGGGTATATAGCTATATCTTGAGGGACAAGATCTCAAGAAAAGCATGATGTAGTCACATCCAGTGCTTTAGGTTTGCCACCTGTTTAAATCTATGCTGAAACCTCTACTTTTGGCATTGGCTGTGCTTGACTTAATCTGTTGTATTAAAGGGATTTGACTAATGGCTGACAACATCCAGCAACATTTGCAAAGAAGAAGTTCCAAATACTTTAAAATCACTTTTGTGGCAGCATTTCACATAGCTGATAGAAAAGTAGGTGACAGATGATTTGTAAGTAATGTATGAAAATGTTTCCATTCACTGTCGCAGACTCACATCCTGTTGAGGTGACAAGTTGAAGTAAGACTGATTTGTAAGCACTCTTAGAATATTATGGATACCTAACCCTTATTTGCAATAACATCAAATTTAACATCTGTTGAAGAACTTCCTATCAACACTAAAGTGCAGTTTTACTCCATAGGTTTTGACAGAGTTGCCATACATATGGGTTCTGAGCAAAGCACTACTTTATAGCAAGAATAGAGCAACTGATGAACTATTCATCAATAGCAATACTAAAGAGAGAGATGGCTTTTTTATTGTGGGAATACTGCAAAAGGTTGACTGTTACCTGCTAAACAGGCTACTTACATTACCATTTGTTTCAAAGCTTTTTTTTGTGTTGAACTAAAAGTTTGGTCACAGCATTTGAGGCATTTTAACAGATTTCATGTAAGCAGGAAGGTTAGTCATCATAAAGTTGTCAGTTTAATTCCATCCTCCCCTTCCATTTGTGAATATGCCCATGTACCTGGCACTTCAACCCAAGTTTCCTGCTTATCTGAACATTAGTTGAGTGAATACATAAGCTCTAGGACTGCAGCAGGTCAATGTGACTCATAGTTCACTTTGAATGGTTGGTATGGCTTGAAAAGTGCAGTGTAAGTTTAGTCCATTTAGTTGTATTTTAAAACCAAAAACCCTTGGAGTGGACAAAATTGAACCGGAATGTTCCAGACTGAACAGAGATTCTTTAAAACATTGTTACATTCATGAAGCCTTTATTTTATTTGTTACACAAAAACTAAATCTTGTTTGTTCTGAATTTGTTGCTACAGCCTAATAATTGAAACTTCTAGTGGCTGACTTTTAGGAGCTTCAGTTTAAGGAGACAGAGCTGATGTAAAGAAAAAAATTTGAACCTGACTTAAAGCATCCAATGACTTTATGGACTTTTTTTTTTTTTCTACCTACCTTCAAATGTGTTTGTTTCCACCTCAGCAAGTGGGTATTTTGGCATTAGGATTGATCGCCTTAATTAGCCTGCTATAGGCACGAGGCCTAAATTTTCAGCTTAGAACTTCATGATAGAAAAAGTAAAACATTATGTTATGATGCTTTCTGACTTATCCACCTACGCTGTTTATCAAATGTTGATATTTAGGGCACAATAAAAGGCTTGATTTAACACCAAAGAGACGCACACCGGGTTAGTTTAAAGCTGGGATCTTTATAATTTATTGCCCTGTTACAGTGAGATTGATCTAGTTTTATGAACATGGCCTAAGCTGAGAGTTCCTACTTTTCTTGCTTTTTTTCATCCTCTGGCCTTTGCCAAATTCAAACTCATCTCTTTTACATTTTAAATCCTTAGTCCTCCGGAGAGCAGTGGGGATATATGCTTCCATCTGCTCCAACAGGCTGGCTCATGGCTTAGACAGGGTAAAAGACAGAGGAGGAGGCTTGGTCAGGGAGGAAAAGAGAGAGGGGAAGAAGCCAGAGCATGGAGGGAAACACAGACTGACAGAAAGACAGAATGGCTTATTAGGATCTGCCTCTTTTCACTAGTTAGTCAGGGACTGATAGGGCATCCGTCTGGAATAGAAGCCACAGACATGGACAGGAGTTGGATTAGGACCTCTGGGATCCTCTTTGCAATAGCATCTAATGCATGCTGAATATGTTAGGTTTTAACTGTTTCCACAAGGACAAGCAGTCTTGGTTTTCTTTGTGCAAATAATAGACTTTTTGTGGAAAAAGATGGATCTCTCTGTGGCATGTGCCATTTTAAATTTCCACAAGTCCGTTTCTCATGAGGAGGTCATCCTTTTTAAACAGAGCCTTATGCATTGTGCCACACACCATAAGGTATGATGTTTCTGTTTCCCACCTCAAATGCCAGATTTTACGGGAGGGGCTTTTCCCAGCCCTCCCTGAGTTTGTCTAACCCTTCCCTCAGTCAATATTAAGCTTGTTCCTCTGTAGCTCAGTCCACAATGGACTCCTTTTCCATGTGCATTTTACATGCCCTGTTGCAAAGTGAAATAACGCGTTATGTCAACATAGTGTTTCTTCTGAACTCCGGCACCGACTAAAGACAAACATTCAATATGGTGTGAGACGTATTGTATATCCTGTGTCATAAACTGAATGTAGTCCACAGCTAACTCTCCTCACGTCTGTGTATGTGTTTTTTTATTACCTGAGAGAATATTGTGGCTGACAAAGCAGATTTCTCAGCAGCAAATTTGCATTTAACAGATGTAGTGAGATAAGAAACTGCTTGTTGGATTGCAGTCCGACAACCACAGACCGTCATAGATGAGTGTGTTTGTTTTTGAGAGTAATGCGAGTAAGTTTCATTATTTTGTAAAAAGACTATTTTAAATGTCGCAATAGTGACTTTTGATTCTTATATCCTGAATAAATGTCATAACTGCACACAAATTACTTAAAATACATCTTGATGTATATAAAGCTTAAAAATAGAGAACAATTTTAATGCTCAGTGAGAGCTTGTGGCTGGCTAATGATTAGCGGCTAATGATGCTAAAGTTAGCATCTATTGCTTGCTGTCAGTGTTTGTGTTTGTTTTTAATGAGTCTGGCCCATATTTGATCATCTCTAGTTCAAAATCTTTAATTTTCTAGACTGATCTAAGCTGGAATTGGATTCTTCTTGAAGCAGTTTGTAATTTTTGGTAACTTCAGTCTATTTTGTCTTGTTCTTGCGAACCCACAACCATGTAGGGATTTGTCTTGTGAGTCTGATGTATTGTACATTTCTAGTGTAAGAGCACAAACATTTAACTTTTAGAATATTTGAGTCAAACATCTGTAAATCAAGGCAAACTATTGTGTTCTTGATGTATGAGGTTAAGGAATAGTCAGTGAGTTGAATTCATGAATTCCATTTATTAATACCAAAATATAGCTGGTTTGTTGTTCATGCTGTCCTTATGGGCTAGCAGAGCAAAATGGCATCAAACAACAGTTTGTAACTCACTTTGTTAGCCTCTGTCTAGGCTATGCCGTAAAGAGGGCGTTCCCTAATGTGCCATTTCCTTTAGCCTTAGCTTTGTGCGCACATGCTCTCTCTATGAGTGCGTATATGTATATATGAGCATGCGAATACCTGAAAGAGATAGTGGTAAACACAGAATTATTTATTCTCAACACTGTCCACTTTGTAGAAAAAAGTGAAGCGGTGAAGTGATAATGCCAATCTTACACATTCTTCAATTAGAAGTTGTAAAACTCTGGTAATTTAAAGGATCGAGTCATCTATTTTGAGATTACATTTCTATAAAATTCAAACTTTGTGAAGATTGTTGCAAACAATAAGCAGAATTGCTTCCCTACAGCAGAGCATCGAGGCCCTAGCTTCTTTCTCATGTCCTCCTCTGAAGGGTCCACAACACTCATTGCTCTTTACAGTTACTAATCTGGCCTGACACCAAGCTGATTTACAATACCCCCCTCACTCTAAGCATTGACTGACTGGAGGTAATTGATTTAGAACAGTGGGGGCACTGGCTGAAAAGCATGGGGCCCTTAAGAACCCTTCTCTTACAAACTTCAGTGCAGAACTACCACCTCAGAGCCCGTTGTTGTGAATGAATGCAATGCAGCCCGAACTCAAACCCAGAGATCGTTCTTTAAATATCCCCGCTCTCGTTTGTATTTCTCTCTCTGGTTCCTAAAATCCATCTATGAAATATCCATGGACTGAGCTCGGCCGGAACAACTGCCTCCGTTTGGCGAGCTATTGATCTACGGAGCTGTGTGTTTGCCAGTCTTTTTGCTCACATGCCTTCACTCTGTTTGTGGTGGAGGCAAGGCTTTCTGCCTCGGAGGTGGTGGGGGGCGGAGGAGTCCAAGTCCTCTGCGTGGTGTGAATGGGGGGTGCGGGTTTGTCCATGCCTTCTGTGCTGTCTGCCTAGTCATTTTACGGCACCATCTGTCCACAAGCAAACCGTCAAGTGGTGACGTCTCAGCTCATCTCTCTTGCTTGGCAGCTTGAATTTATTTTTTGATGTTTCCAGGCATCTGTTGTTGAGAATAGATCTAAGTTTATTGGGCTAAATTAATGTTTAACTATAACTCAGAATCAAGCTTATTTATTAATTTTTTGTGGTAAAATTTTAACACAACGAAATGATGAAACTTCTTTAAATCTTTATGCTGAAGGAAGGTTGTTGACTTAATAGATTTTCAGACTTTACTCCCAGTCCCATTCTCTAAATGTTTCCATCCATCCAACTAGCTGGCGATCTAACAATTTCCTCACAGTAATGCTGATTCCATCTCTGAAACCTTATCTCTGCAGAAATATCTTCACAGTCAAATTCTATTTATGCTTTAAAATTGAGTAATAATTGTGTAATTTTGTTCCCATTGTTTTAGGCCTCAATATGTAGGAGATTTTTAAATGTCGTATGTACAACAGACATAAAAAGTAGTAGAAAAATAATTAGGAGCATAATGACTACATAATGAAATCTGAAATTGTGATGTGATCAGATCAAATTTTGGGAGAATTAGTAGAATCAACCAATTTTGGGGAATAATAGTCTTAAGTCATTGGGAAAATGCATTTTAAATGTTTATTTCTTGAACTATGCAATTTTACACCACAAATTGTAAGACTAAAGTGAAGCAACTGATTCAGAATTTAGTGCAAGGTTCGACTCAATGCCATGTGATTCTGTCAGTCGACAAGACATGGCTAAAATACATTTTTAGCCCTGGTTTGTTTTGAAAGTTTGAATAGATTTAAATACGTAGAGGGAAATTTCCACATAGCTAAGTTAATTGTGCTTTGAACATGGAAAATTCTGTTTTTGGTGAATATAATTTGTATAAATTTGGCTTGAAAATTAACATTTTTAAATAGTCCACTGGACACCCAACTATACTTTTCTATGCTATGCAAACACCGAAAAAAAAAAAAGAAAGAAAGACAGCTACTTCCAACACTTTATTGGTTCAGGTATACACCGCATTTCTCTCGTTTGATGGATGTCTGTTTTACATTGGGCCTGCTTTTTGATTTATTTGCAAGCCCCCTTTTTCACAGCACTTTGCACCGCAAGCCATTTTTTACCTTGCTTCGCCATGCAACATCGTCAATAATCACTCCTCGATAAATTCAAATGGAAGTGGCACTCTGGTGTGTCTCTTCGAGTCCTTGTAATACATATTGGTGTAAAACATATCGCCCTTCATTCTAGAATGATTTGATGCTGAGAAGATTGCTGGCCTTGTATTAAGGACCCCTCCCCTTCTAACAGACGTGAAAATTTATGGAGATGCTTAAATTTTGTTAAATGATCATTCAGCCATACTAAATGTCGATTGACACTTTATTATAAACTCAGTACGTAGATGTCTTTCCAGCATGTTCTTTGGAAAGTTGGCAGAGGGCCCTTAGAGATTACATCCTATATGTTGTGCATTCAAGACATATTTTTTGTATGTTTTGTATGTTTTGTTGAGTGACAACAATAAACTTGAGTGAATATTACTGGAGTTTCATGTGACAGACCAGGTCAAAGCAAGGCGTATTTGTGAAGTGGAAAGATACAAGGTTGTCAAACATTTTTTTCTAGATCAGAATCTGGATCTGTATGCTAATGACTACCTAGCAACAGTGAAACATGGTGGTGGCTCCATTATGCTGTGAGGAGAATTTTCTTAAGGAGACTGGAAAGTTGGTTATAGTTAACAGGATGGAACTAAATACAAACCAATCCTGTAAGAAAACACTTTTCTCCAGAATTGCAATGTATTTCTGTTACTTCTCATGTTAGAAGTATGTTTAGCTACAAATGCATCCTTTGTTAGAAATGGTCAAGCATTCACTAAAGGAATGCTATTTTAAGACCCTTTAGGCAAGAAAATGTGTATTTTCTTATTTAAAAAAAAGGAACTGAATTACTTGTTTGCATTTTTAATGCATTTCTAATATTGTATAAAATGAGATCAAGTGGTTAAATGAAAAATCAAATATTTTATCATCATTTTTATTTTATTTATTTATTTTTTAAGAGATTTTTCATGAAATTCATTTTTCTTCAACTTAGAAATTATGCACTACTCAGATAAAATCTCAATACCATAAAATGTGAAGAAAAAAATAAAATAAAATAAAGTTTGAGGAGCCTTACGTTTAGACTGTGCAATCCATTGCATATATTTGACCTGTCTGGTAATTAAGACACTGTGTGACATCAGGGCATTCCTTAAGGCCATCCACACAGACAGAAACTTTACTCATGTTTAATTATTACTGGAGTTCAGCATAACCAGTGCCGCCTACTTTCTATTGCTCAACTCAAGGAAATGTGCACATCTGTTAGAGGTGCCTGTCAGTCTCAGTGTCCCGGTCGGCAGTAAAGTGTTAACAATTAACTTTGTGGAATCAGCTTGTAAACAGAGGAGCTGTAAAACTCAATAGGTCACAGGACATTACCCTTTGTTGGGTGAAATTCAATGCAGGGTCTTGTTGGGCCCCTGTAAAAAAAGATTTTAAAAAGACACGCATTGTCAAGTCTTTGGACATAGCAAGGTTTTCTAATTTGGAGGAGAGAACTCCATTTGGTTATTTTACACTTTCATTTTACAGTACAGGGCTTGCTGGCTTGCAGTAATACTCCTGGGATCTTGTGGTCAGTGATCACCGCTGAGAAAAAAAAAAAGGTAGTATAAAGCTGTGAGGGTGAGACTTCTGGGGCATGGAAAACTAATCAAGAGCCAAAAACACTGCTGTTGAAATTCAGCTTGTAACCATGTTTATGGAGCTGTTGCAGGCTTCGCAAATTCAAACCTCTCTGGTCTGGGTTTATCACCCCCAGAGACGGCCGTGATTAGCTCTCCACACCGCTGGCCCATATATCTCAGCTGTCCCACCTCCCCGCGCCCGGCATTACTCATTAAATAAGAGACGCAGAAATGGAGGGAACATGAGTGGGAGGGTGGGGGAAACGACAGAGAGCAGAAACGCTACCTGTAGTTAGCGTAATGGTGGTGTTTACTCAGCCGCCGCCTCTCTGTCCCTCTGTCTCCCTCTGCGCAGCTGCGTCTTGCATTGCTTGTCTGTCGACGGCCATTTCTATATGGGTGGCCACTCCCTTGCAACACACATTTACAGGGGGGGTAATAAGTTGCTTGCCTCCCTGGTGTGGGAGGCAAACAGGATAGGTGTGCTTCAGGTGTGTGCTAAACCTCCCAAGTGAGCTGGCTCAAATGCCCTATTGTCCTCCACAGTTTCCCGGTTTAGATGTTCCAATTGTTGCCTTGTTAATTACCTCTCTAAATCCCTTAGTCCTCCACCTATTGCACACTTTATATACCGTATACTCTGTTTGTCACGCTCTATATTCTCAAGAAGTCCCCAAACACTTAAGAATCCGAAGCATCTTCTTAAGAATTAAGAGCCAATGCCCTGTCAAGTGATTGAAGGTTCAGACAGGTTCAATTCAGCAACCTAGTCTTCTCTGTGTGTTTTGACATGATGTTACCACAACAGAATCATCTCTCCCTAATAGGCCACGCAATCTTGACATATTGACAAATTGGGGACCCGGTGCTGCACGATAAATTGTGTTCAGCCTCTGAATCACCGCCCACATCTTGAATTTGTTGAGTGAGTTGCAAAAAAAGGTCTGGAAAAGGTTGTTCTGGCACAGGAACTCTCGCAGCCTACCAAGTTTCAGACTTGACTAAGTCACACCCCTAAGCTGCAATTATCTGAAACATGCTCTTGTTTTAGTTGATCATTAGTTTTTTTGCCTGTGCTTTATTTAATATTTCCCTATACAACACTTTCAGTGGAAACGCTTCTGTCTTTAAACCCGTTTAATATGAATCCAGACTGCTGCATCTTATTAATAGTAGCATGGACTGGTATCACATTCATGTAGTATAACTTTGGGTGAAAAATACCACAGTATTGATGCGTTACATGACCTAATTGCTTTTTTTCCATATTGCTCCAAAATTCTTACTTTTTAATTAAAACCAAACTGTTTTCATGAAACTTCCAAGTCGTCTTAAGAAATATAAACCTTATGTGCATCACGGGAATTTCAAATCCTTTAAAAATGATTTCTTTCTATTTTTCTTTCCATCTATTTCATGTTCACTCGTTGTGACCATTGACTGGTTACTTATCTGTCCGATCAATGTGCCTTGTTCTTCATTACTCAATCTGACTGGGCAGCCATATCTGGGATATCTGCTGGCTGTTACAGTCTTCTTTTATTTTAGAGTGATGAGAGCTGCTGAAACTTTTATTGCTTTAATTGCTGCAAAGGTTTTTTTGTCCTCAATCGCTTTCAAGATATGGGGCTTAATTGTCTCATAAAAGTACAGACAGTTCCTTTCCACTTCATGATTAGGATTTTTTTTCCCCCTCTTAACAGCTGCTATGAACTGGGAAATCTTCCAAAATATTTCCTGTGAAGAAAGTTAGGTGCAGGTTGGTTTTGCAGAGAGCCTAAATGCAAAGAGTCTACAAATACCGATCAATGGTACAGTCAGTTGATATGTTATTAAATGGGTCATTTTGTTAGTACTGGTTGTGTAACCCTGTATCAATGTTCGACTCCTTTGGCCAAAACTCCGCAGGAACAGAGAAATTTGTTCTTTAACCCAAGGCTACAAAAACCAAGTTCTTTCTGGCCTGGAAATTTCATACTTCGAAAGAGTTATAGCATAGATCTCCTGGAAAGTCCCCTACTGCAGCATACAAACTTAATATTTTTTAGACACCACACAAAACAAACAAAAAAAGTTCTGCCCAGAAAATGGTGAAAGAACTCCCAAATTAGGACTGCAAGAACAGAATAATGCCATTTTGTTTTTGCAGCTTATCTGGACTTTTAATTGTAAGAGATAACCTTTTTGTTTATTTGGCGAACAATCCTTAAAATTAACAGAGTAAAACTTTTCATTGGTCATCAACAGCTTTCTGTAACATTATTGTTAAAACCATGAGTTTTTAAAAATAACTTAAGGTAGTTAGAAAAAAAGACATGCTGTCAGGAAGACAAATACAGATGACTTAGAAGTACCATGACAAAAATCGCTAGCTACTAATGATGCTAGATGGCAAACAACAAAGCAAAACGTTTCTCAAATCTCGTCTCGTACTGTTTGGACCCCTGAACAGACTATTGTATTTAGGTTTATTCAGTGAGCTGGATGATGGTTAATTATTCAACAAGAGACAGGTTATAAATGATTTGTAGGCATTACTAAAAAAAGACCAAACATAACTGGCTAATCTTTTACTGCGAATGATGCTAAAGTTTCTGGTTCAATTGTCCCCAACAAATTTTAACTTAACCAGACTACATTTAATTATGTAAAATTCTTAGTGATCAAATCTGAACTGGATAATTTTATAATGATCAGAGAATCCTTTATTAATACAAACAAGGAAGCAGCTTCAGTGATTTATTTATTTTTGGAATTAAAGACTTAAAGCCTGTGATATATAGATAGACAAGTATAAACTAAACTGAATTAATTTACACAAATTATGATTTGGGATTTGTAAAGCCTTGTCAAAGAAGGAGGGATTCTAACTTCCTAATTAGAATCTTCTCTCATTTAATGTTTGTGACGATATTATGTATCATGTCTTTTTGTGAGCAGGATATGTTGCTGCAGCCTGATTTACAGTAATTCGATTTATTTTAAGAGTATTTTGATTATGGGATTACAAATCACAAGCTTATTTTGCGCACTTTGTATAACCCCTGTAGCTGTTTAAACATTTTGCAGTTTCTCAGTTACTGTTGAAAAAATCTGGCTGAGCATTTTAGCAATAATTATCCACTTGCTCACTTGTTTGTCTCATTCACTCAGTCTTACCAGACTTTGGAGGAAAATCATTACAGGATTAATTTATTCTCCCAAGGGCATTCATCCACACCTACATCTTTACACTGTTTTGCCATTGCTTCTCACAAATACTTGCAAACAACAGCAACAATATCTTCTTGTTGGCTGAGCCATTTTGCTTGGATTTTGGATCACACCATGCTCCATTTCCAGGTTGACGCCCTGTCCTTTTCCACGCCGCAACACAAACTCGCATAGTTGCAAAGATTTGTCCCAAAGTGTTTCTGTACAGCTGGGAGGGACCGTGCTTTTCTGTAGTAAATAAGTAGCTGAAAAAAAAATATAAAGCATAAGCCTTCGCTTGAGGAATTTGTCTCATTGAAGATGAAAAGCATCTGCCTCTTTCTGGCATCTGCTGCAGAAGATATCCCCGCAGTGCCAAGGGTTTGGAGCACGACGAGTAGCCAACTCTATATGCCTCACTCACTTCCTTTCCCCACGACGTGAACAAGAGCGGCACTGGCGTACATTAAAATGAGTGTCATAACAAATTAGTCAGCCACTGAAATTGATGTGAGTTGCGCTCACTTTGCAATGCTAACTTGGAGTATTAACTTAAAATAAAAAACGGGGTCTAAATGTCTTTAATTCCCTGTGCAGAGTTGGAGGAGTGATCCAGCATTTTGGCATCCTCAGCAGCATATTTGTGCTTCTTTTTTTTTTTTTCTTTTTTCCTGACTTCAACAGCTTAACACTCAAATATTAAACCTCTTTTTCAGTAACAGTGAGAAGGAAAGCCTCCTTTTTATTTTTTTCCTTGGGGTTTAAAATTACTTCAGCTGCAGTTTGGGGTATTTCTTCAAAGTGTACATCCAGGGAGGAGCGTATTAGAGTTCGATGCGATCTCAGCTCAAAGCTTCACGTACGATAGATGATGTTGGCTTTATCGTCTCTGGAAATTTCTCAGACGCAAGGCGTGTTTGGAATCGGATATAGGGCTTGCAGAAATTGACGCCTCGAAGCGCATACCTGTGCAACGACAAAGACTTGGTTGTCAACTTTAAATGTCTGGGTCTGTGCCCATGTCAGGCACCAGCCTGGGCTTATACACTGCATTCCTTCTTATTGTCTTACTAAGTCAAGCTTGTCTTTTTCTCTCTACAAATAACTTCAGAAAGTAGGTAAAGATGGTCCAGAAATGAAAAAAACGAAACAAAAAACAGATGAATTGTATTGATATTTTCATGTACAAAAGCACCTGCATGAAAGAATGTTTATCAAAGAAAGTGGTCATGGTTGTAGATGTGGCCCGTTGTGTGCATTTTTCTCTGTTTTCTCCAGCATTGAAGGAGCCACATGAGTAATGACCTCCACAGGCTTAAGAATGCTTTTTTTTTTTTTTGTCTCTTCACAAGATACTGGAGGCATTATGTTCCTGACACTCTAACTTATTTAGCTGAGTTGAATAGAATAAAGCTGACTGGCCACCCAGCAAGCCTCAAGATATTCAGCATCTTGAACTTTGTCTTTTTTTTTCTTAACATAAATTGTTCCTAGAGTTTGGGAGTAAGGCTTAAAAATTAAAAACAGAACATATCAAAGAGTTGGTTTTACATTTTAGGTCATCTTCTACAGAAATCGGTTTGACAGGGGGCTTTAAATCCATTTAGAGACTTTTATCCTGGCTACGCTGTGATGTTCTTTACATTATTATAGCTAGTCAGAGATGGCTGCAGGCAAGAGTGTGGGCATTAGAAATGTAGTTAACTCAATTCAAAGGGATTACTTTTACTTTGCTTATAATGGCAAGAGACAATTAAACTTGAGGCTGTAGCAAACTTAACGTTAGTTTACTGAGTTGTTTTTGATAACAATGATTCCTTAAGAGACAAACTATTAGAGATCATTACAGGTAGCTGGTATAGCAAAATTACCATCTTACAAATATACTTTTTACAGTAAAACCATAATTGTATCGTGATCTTCCATGTAAAAATGTAACGTTCAAAGAAAAAAAGGAACAGAGCACTTAGGCCAATTAAATCTTTCATATTCCCTGCATTGCATTTTAAAGTCTTTTAAATGAAATATTAGAGGAAGTGGAATGACCAAAGTTCTTCCTGCTGTACAGATTATTGTATAAATCAGTGCTAAACCCTTCCCCAACTTTGTTTTAGTTTAGAAAAAAAAAAGTTTCTCATTATAATAAACACGGACAGTCACAAGTTGAAAAATAAAGGAGCTCCAGGTATCCTTTTTATTAAGTTTCTGAACTTTTATGAACTACTAACCTTTAATTAGCACATGTTTAAAGTTTCCTTTGTCTCAAACAGTTTTATCTATCTGAAAAGTGCACAATTATGTCAGTATTATTTGCATATTGGCAGAAAACTGTAGTCCTTTACAAGCCAGTGTTACTATAGTCCCTCTCCTACTATGTTTAATTAGTGATACATCTACTTTTATTTGTTGTTGACCAACTCCTGACAGTACCGCTCATTTTCTCGCTTTACCATTTTGTGCCTTCGCAGCTTTGGTCTTTTCATTCCTGACCTTTTCGGGTATGAAACAGTTCTGTCGTCTGCCAGGGGTCTCTTAGCAACAGCGAGCCAATTTGCACCCACTAGGGGGACGTTTCATACCCTCTTTGCGAAGCAATGTTTTTAAGCCATTTTCTATCATCTGCTCAGACTGTTGAATGGAAATGTGGTTATATGACCCCAGCAGGATGTCATTTAAGAGTTATTTTGGTTGAATCAAGGATATTTTTATTATTTTATGAGCCAATTGGCAAAGACAGTTACCAGAGCCAAATTAAATGGTAATAGTGTTATAATAATGTAGAATTTCTCTATTTGTGCATTAGCCTACTGTAGATATGTATTTCCATACGTTTCTGGACTTAACTGCAACAAAATGCTCAGTTACATTGTAAGACATAAGATATAATTTACAGCTTTAGGATGGAAGTAGGAAGGAACGGCACAAATTGGGAGTGCAAATTGGCAAAAGGATAACTGTACATGAAGCCGTTGTGTTATAGGTTTATTTATGTAGTTATGTTGTCATTCTATGAGATCATTGCACTTTCTGTGATTTGAAACCATCTGGATGGCTCAGTTTCAATTTCCTAATGGGAGGCATTAAGTGGGCTGTGGTCCTCTGGGACTGCTGTTTAGGAGGTCCTTTGGGTTTTAACTGAACCCCTCTGTTGTAGGGAAGGTGGCTGAGTAAATTGATCCTACATCCCCGTCTCCCTTTGAATATCTTTCCTTTTTGTAGAACTGTTCTGCATTGCTGCCTCCCCTCTTCTTCTGATGTACTTAACATCCATTTCACCGGTTTTGTCCCCCTCCTGAAGCAGGATTTGTTTGGATATTAGATGCCTTGTTGATCGCGAACAAAGATCTTCCAGTGTCGTTGCTGTTGTTGTTGTTTTTTTTACATGTATACTTAAATTCTTTCACGTTTGGTTCTGCTCTGCGACTTGCTTTTGATATTTCTGCCTAACTGTGTTATGCTGCTCATTCAAATCTATGCAAATGCAGAGTGAGTTTGAATACTAATGTCCCTGCACCCCTGTTCTGCATTTCTTTGCTCTCTCAGGTGTTAGTCTTTGATCCTGTCAGAGTGGGACGCGTCTAGCAGCAGGGACTGAGGAGGGAGCAGTGCCATCTTGGAGCATGGTGCCTAACGTTCACCTGGCAGGGCCCCTCCGGCCCAGAGGGGCGTTGCTGTTGCTGCTTCTACTCGGCTCCTGGGTGATCTCCTCTCTGGCAGACAGTAAGTAACCTCGTTCACCTGGGACATCCTAAAAGCATAAGGGACTTTCTACTTCAGACTCTTAGCAGATTCCAGAAAACAGACACAAATGTTTGCCTAATGCATGCGCTCTCATATAGGTAGAGCATTAGCACCTGAGCTAAAAATAAGCATACAGTGGAGGCAGTTGAGATCCGTCCGCCTCTGTGCCTTGCTGTCTGTTTGAGTGACAGTTTTGGCTGGGAAAAGACATTCTGAGAGATCTGTCTCTGCTGCCGGACCTTTTGGGTCTCCGGGGGCCGCTCCCCCACCAAAGACAAGGTCAGGAATAGAATTAATTCAACACATGACCTCACCTACAGTGCTGTCTTTGGGTCACTGTAATTCAATTACGCCCCGACACCCCTCTGCCTCCCTCTGACCAACTGATCTGTCCTTTCAGACATGCATCAAAGAGGATTAGTTTTTTCCGTAGCCTTTGCCTTTTGTCTCTCAGGGCCTTGTTCTCATGGTGTGTCGTCTTTTCTTTTGTTTCACTGTAAACTTGACCTTGCAGGGAGGTTTTTGCAGTCCTGACAGTTTTGTCGTGGTCCTGCGGGTCTGCCTTTGCCTCTGCTTATAGTTTAAATAGACCAAAGTAATGCATTATTTTGGCTGATTCTTTTCCTCTGAGATAATAAAATATACCATGGGTGAAAAAAAGGCTTCTTGGGCGCAGTGGTGGCACAAGGGTAAAGTGTACGACCCATGTACAGAGGGCTTAGTCCTCATCACGGGTTCGAGACCTTTACCGCATGTCTTCCCGTTCTCAGTTTGTCTGTCGAATAAAGGCTGCTGGTCAAAATAGTAAAAAATAAAAAATAAAAAAAAGTCATTATTTATGCAGATGTATTGCCAAAAAGACAGTAATTGCTGAAGAGGATTATTAAATACTCATTAAATTCTAATTTTTTATCATTGCTTGTACTGTAATTAGTACAACAAACTATTGTGGTGAAAATATTCGGTTAATATCTCTCATCTCAAATCGCTCTATGCTGAAATAAATCTGAAAAAATGTGCAGTAGTACTACTGTTGGGGTTTGTATTGTTTATTTGTATTGGCTTTTTCAAGGACTAAAAAGAGAATAAATATTTCAGTAAAAATACAATAGGCAGATCTGAAAAATACAGAAATGATCAGATCACAATCCAAATAGATTCTGGATCTGAGCTTCTCTTCCTGACTGTAGCCATTGTGTGAAATTAAAATATGTGTTAATCCCAATAGAGCTGAACAACCACTGACCTATTGCTGCATCCAGGTAACAAATGATCAACTCAAAATATTAAAGTGCAATGCTACTTTAATTAAGCAAATTACATCTGCAGAGGAGTTAATTTAATTACAGGTTGAGTGTTTATCTTGCTGTTGTGTTCCTGCTATTTTTCTGTCCCAAAACTAGCAAAAGAAGTTAAATTCAGTGGCATCCACTTTTTTTGAAGAACCTAAAAAACTCCCATCCCATCCAATGACATTATTAGAATATTATTTAAATATGCTGACTCTGTAAGATGTTCAGAGTAGAGTTAGGATGAGCCCTTGATTATTATTATTACGCCGTTCTGCTTTTGCGCTGTCTTTAATCTCGGTTTTGCAGATACTGTAGGTACGACCAAAAGTGAATTATAAGCACAAAATGCTGGATTGCAAATGTTTTTCCTCTTGTGAGTTGCTGCCTTTATTTCATCCATTTACCGTTTCAACACGCTTCACTGGGGATTTTTAGGATGCTCACAGTTTTTTTTTTGTTGTGCCTCCGGTGAGAGTTAGACTGCCCTAGTCTCTAATTTCAGTGATCGTATCATTTATGGATTAAAACTACTGTGTCAGACATTTTAATTAACTGACAAAGACAGTCTGATGCCACAAGTTGCTACATGATAAATATGTATGTGTATTTATTATGGGTGCACCCAAACACTTCTATGTGAATAAAAGGTGGAGTTAAAAAACAAGGAAGTTGAGACAAAAAAGATTCGCTAGGAAAAATTGTCCTTGGTGTGGGGTTTATTTATGTGTAGTGTAAGCAGTCACAGAAAGAGGCCCAAAGCTGCTATTATCCACCCTGTAAAGCAAAAAACACATAGAATTAAGATAAGACAGCTGGGGGGGTCAAAAATAACACCTACCACTAATCACAGGGTTGTGTTCGTTTGGTGCCTTTAATTTGTATGGAACTTAGTTATGCGAGCTTGATATTTCTGGTTTGGATCTGCTGTATTACAGGGCAGCCTGTAGACAGATATTATGGCCGAGGTGCCTGGCAAGTTTCTCATTACACGGGCTAAGTCTGTTCCCCCCGTCACCCTCCTCTAAAAGCTAGGCAGCCAAGCAAACCACAGGAAGAAAACATGTTAGCTTTTTCTTCGTAGCTGTGTGTTTATTCTAAGGCAGACACATTTTAAAGGTAGTCATCATATGTTTACTTTCATTCATATTCTAATGCCAGAAAAGATAAATACAGTACACCCCCCAACCCCCTCCGTTTGGAAATCAAAAGTTGTGGAAAATGAATATGAGAATACCACAAGTAAAATCAAAATTTAGTTTTTATATGGTGATTTAGTTTACTAAGGTTCTAAAGTTGTCAAACTGTTTTGGCCTAACATGAAGAAATAATTGTTTTGATTTTTAAATCATAACTTAAATGTGATTAGCTACATTTTGGGTTGCTGAGATCAGTTTCACTAAACACAACAGGGTCTGATTACTACCAGAGCTGTAAAGCAAAGAAATCACGTCAATAGAATCTAACTGGCTTGAAAATTTAAAGGGAGGTATTATGTATTTTCCAGGCACATACTGCCATTTTATAGTACAACAGAGTACA
>CAEFZY010067944.1:0-15282 GCA_903066815.1 Brachyrhaphis roseni
AAGTTATAACTAACTGTAGCACTTTAGCATTAGCCTGACTAAAGTTATAACTAACTGTAGCGCTTTAGTGTTAGCCTGACTAAAGTTATAACTAACTGTAGCACTTTAGCATTAGCCTGACTAAAGTTATAACTAACTGTAGCGCTTTAGCATTAGCCTGACTAAAGTTATAACTAACTGTAGCGTTTTAGTGTTAGCCTGACTAAAGTTATAACTAACTGTAGCACTTTAGCATTAGCCTGACTAAATAAAGTTATAACTGTAGTGCTTTAGCGTTAGCATAACGAATGATTATGACGTGTTCATGATATTTTTGTTTTCATAATGTTTAAAAACATAAAGCACTTTGAACTGCCTCATTGCTGAAATGTGCGGTACAAATAAACTTTATTGATATGATTAGAGCGTTAGCATTAGCGCAGCTAGCTTTAAAGTTAGCGGTTCCCACCACAGCTGAAACCCATTTGTTTAGAGTTGCCTTTGACTAAAAGCTAGAAAGTAGATAAATTCTTGTCTGGATTACAATTTTCCTCCCACTGTAATGTTTTTTTTAATCATTATTTCTGTTTATTTTATCACTTTGAACTTCCCTCTAAGCCAAAATGTGCTGTACAAATAACTTTGACTTAAGTAGTATATATTTTTACTATATCTGGCAGTCATGAACTAAAACCACAAATATGAATCCCAGAAACTAATCTGACAAAATTTATTGAGGTATTTTTCATTTCACATGGGTTTGTGCTGCAAAAGTCATCAAAGTTGTTTCATTTTATTTGCTTATTAGTACATTATCAGTATGTGGAATCACTTTGGTGTACAGAACTTTAAATCCTCACCTTGATTCTAGTTTTTTTGTTCTAGATTAAATTCTCTGTGCTTCTCACCATGTAATCTGAGGTCGGGGAGCACCAAACGACTCACAGTCCATGTTGACTTGTTCACCTTCAAACACTTTGTACACAATCCCATCAGAAGACAGGATCTGAGGCGGGAGCTCTGCAGGACAGAACCAGACTCAGCCACACATTCTGGAGCATGATAGTGATTTCATACACAGCAGAGTGTGACGCGTTCCCACCGACGACAAACAGGTTGATGTTCTGCAGGATGGAGCCGTGAACGTTGGTGGCTTCGCACTGATAGATGGCCGTGTCAGAAACGACCACGTCCCTCAGGATCAGCGCGCTGCCGGTCACGCTGCGGCGAGGATCCTCGTCCACCGCTGCCCAGGGAAAGATGGCGGAGGAGGAGAGAAGAAGAAAAACAGGCACAATGAGGAGGCAGCTCATCCTGCTGCTGGCTCGCTGCATCAGCGATTATTCAAGGACTGCCACATAAACTGTCCCAGAAGTTATTGAGATAAACAATAATATTTATCTCAATAAATATTATTTATATTTAAATAATATTGTTGTTTTGAGACCATTTTAAGGCAACATAATGGGAAATGCATAATAATAATAATAATAATAAAAAAAAAACACATTCTCAAAGATCAATAAACTTTAAATTCTAACAAACATTAATGCTGGACCTGAAAGACATTTTAAATATCCAAAATAAATAAATAAAACAAGAGAAACAACAAATAAAATTAATTATGAAGACTGTGAAAACAAAATTAATCTAATTTATTGATTATTGGGACAAGTTTCTTTCCATCTTCTTTATTCCTATTTTTTCCCATTTTCTGTTTAGTGACTGAATAATTACAAGCATTTTGAGCCATTTGTTGCTAAATTCTCCATTTTAAACAATCCTTTCTTCTGTCCTCCATTACTGGTCTGAGTTAACTGTGGTAGAAAAACCTTTAATGCATTTCAGGTTGTTTTTATCTTGTACGTTAATTGAATTTCTTATCTGTTTGTTTTTAGATGCCAGGGTGATGCTGCTGCTTTAAATCGTTAATTCGGTCTGAACTGTATTCCTCTGATCTGTGCTCTACGTTTCTGTCTCTATCTTATTGTGTTTGTGTCTTTCAGTTGCTTCTTTCCCTTTATGGACAATAAAATGTTTATCGTGTTATTTTTCATTCTGATCTTCTTTTAAAACAGTTTTCTGTATTGTTGAAGCTTCTTTCTTTTCTTCATTTCTGTTATTTCATAATTTTATTCTTGGATTCTTTGCTGATGTCACACATTGTTTATTTTCACCCAATTTTAATTTATCTTCTTAGATCAAAATGTCTTCATTTTTTGTTACTTTCCTCTTTACTTATCCTCTGTGTTTTACCCAAACTTTCTACATTTTCCATCCTCTTGTTCTTTCATTTATATATTTTTTGTTTTTCTCCTTTTGTGTCTTCAGTTGTATATTTTTCTTCGGTGGAAAGCGTCTTTCTCTGGACGTTTATCTAAAATGTTTCTGTCTCAGTGAGGCTGATCTTATTTTGCTCTTCGGGACAGAAGTCAGACTGAGCGGTGCCAGATCGTCTCTTAATGTTTGTCTCAACCTTTAAATTACAGGATAATGCAATTAAAGAGAAACTGAGTGAATGTTTCAGGTCACTTGTTCCTTCAGAATACGTTCAGTATGACTTTGTAAGTCTTCTTCTCTACAAAAGAAGACTCATTTTAGCTAATTCTGATCAGATAAATGAGTATTTTTGCTCGTTTTCATGATAAAAATGTATGGTTATAAAGTAATAAAAGGAAAGTGTGAATTGTGTCCCACCTGAGAGCGGCTCGCCGTTGATTCTCCAGGTGATGGCGGGTTCGGGATTCCCCTTGGCCAGGCAGTCCAGCCTCACGGTTTCCCCCGGCGCGTACGTCAGGTCTGGGAACTCCTTCACCCAGTAGGGAGCCGCTGGACAGACACACAGACGTTACTGTCATAAAACATTCAAAATTCATTTAAGGTTTTAATAATTATAAAATAAACAACCGTTTCTCAGTAGTTCATTAACTCATCGGCTCCTGTAACGTGTGACGTATTTGCGTGATGACGTAACGTAAACGCTCCGTGTTTTGCTTTAGGAAATATCCAAGATGGCGTCGCGAAAGAAATGCTCCAAAGTATGTTTATATTTCACAAAAAATACGAAACTAGGCCCATATATATAAATATTGTATAGATTTTACGTTGTTTTAACATAAGAAAGAAAAACAACAAACTTAAATTTGAAGGTGTGACTCGCTCAGACCACAAAGCAAAGAACTAGATTAAATAGATCGACCCTTATAGATCGGGCCGTTGTCACCGATACCCCATCCAGAATTTTTTTTCAATATCAGGACCAATACAAATATTAATATCGGATCGGTTTCTCCTTTAACTCTTCAAACCATATTTATTCATCTTCTGATCGTCCTGGCGTCTTTTTTCACCTTTGACCTTCTGAGGCATGCAGAGCCAGAGAGCGTTGAACTGTGTGACTCCGTGTTGAACCTGCTGGTTTGTCTTTGTGTTGCTGAAATGTTTTCGTTTCTTTTTCACCTTTCACAGTGACGGTGAAGGAATGTGTAGCATTCCCGTGGACGTTGTGCGCCCTGCACCGGTATTCGCCGTCGTCGTCCTCGGTGATGCTGTTGAAGTAAAGCCAGCGGTCGAAGCTCTCCAGCGAGGCACTCGTGGTCTTCAGATCGCCGTCCGTCTTCTGCCACTCCACCAAGGGAGTCGGCCTGCAGAGACGCAGGGCAGGAAGAAACGAAACGGCCTGATCAGCTCCACCCGAATGACGGGAATCAGATGTGAATAAATGCAGATAATCACAGGAATGAAACAGACTGCAGAGTCATGTGGGGTCATGTGGTGCACCCCAGGACTCAATCCCAGGACCTCTCTTATTTAATATCTATACTAGCTCAGGTTATAACAGGAAATACGATTAGCTACTATAGCTATGGAGATGACACACAGCTCTACATCATGAAGTCACCAGGTGACTCTGAACCGTCCAATCACTGAACAGATAAATGGACCAAAACTTTCTCCAGCTGAACAGAAAAAAACTGAAATTATCTTTGGACCTAAAGAGGAACGATCTAGAGTTATAGATCTAGAGTCAATGCACAGCTTCAGTTATTACAGCTGGAAACTAGAGATCAGGCTGACCTCTGACCTCTGACCTGAACCTTCAGAGCCTCATAAAGCCGGTTCTAAAGTCGGCCTTCTATCACCAGAGGAACATCTCCAGGACTAAAGTCTCAGATCAGAGAAACTCATCCAGGCTTTGATTCCTGCAGCAGGTCTGACTGACAAACCAGCGGTCCAGAACCTGCTGGTGAAGTTCTGACTAGAACCAGGAAGATAGAGACACCGCCCAGTTCTACACCACCAGTTCTACAGTCATTCACTGAGAGAAGAGACTTTAAACTACTGCTGGTAGTTTATAAATCGCTGAACGGCTTCAGTCCTGCAGTCTTAAGGTGAGTCCTTTGTCCTTCACACTGGCATCAAATGGTGAAACTTCCTCACCAACATGCAGTCCAGCTCTACACAGCTCTGCTAACGAGCTAGCTGTGCTGAACCAGAGAGAAAGAGAGCTGAGGAGTTGCAGAGAGAGTTGCAGGACACGGCCATCACTTTACCCTGGAGGTAGTGAGATAAAGAAAGTTTCTCCGTTTTTTACCCAAAGTTCAACACTCTTGTATCGAAAGACTGAATTCCCTCCTCATGCAATCAGGGTTGCCAGTCTTTAAAATGACCAAGTTATGTGATTCAGGCATGTTGATACAGAGACACACCAAAGAGAAGCTAAACTTTCAGTCACACTTTATAAATACTGCACACACACACTTCAGCAAAGCATTCTGGGATTCTTACAGGCCTTTGGGAATACATTCGAGGGTGACCTTTTGACCCCTGAGGGCCTGCACTGCGGTGTGGGAGCCGTGGGGTTGCAGTAAATCTGGTTTTCTTCCACGAACGACTTCGTTACCTGGGAAAGAAAAACAAGAATCCATAAGGTGATAGTCTGGTCGACCCGGTTCTATTGGACCTAAAACTTCATCATCTGCTCCACCTCCAGCTGCTGTGGTTCTGAGTCAAACCAACCTGTTCCCCTCCTGGCCTGTGGGGGCGCTGCAGCAAGAACCACTGAAGGAAACCACACAAAAACCTCTGAAGACACTGAGAGCAACTTCCTTCTTCACCAGATGGAAACAAGATGGAGGACCAGATTTTAGTGTTGGAGGATTTCTCTTTAGTCTTTGGCTAAAGACCTCGAGCCATTTCTGTTGCCAACGCTAGGCTAGCACGCTAGCTTTGGTTGCATTTACCCAGAATGCCTTGCGCTGTAGTCCACTTCCTGCTTTTGGAGCGGCTTGGCATTCACATATGCATTCAGACTGAACCAGAGTTCACTTCAACCAAACCGAGGTTTTAAATCGGACCAGAGATCGATTAGCATTCACGGCTCACCAACCGAACTGGACTTTAAAGGCAAATGGACTGAATTGATTAAAGCCACTAATTTTCTGGTAGGAATGTAAACAATCCTAAACAGGTTCCTAAATTCCTAAAAGCTGTTCCTCAAAGCTCCAAATTTTTTAGGAGCTGAATCCATTGGTCTCGTTTATCATTAGCAATCCTTCTACAGAAACTTCTACAGCAAACATCCACACCACAGTGACAGGACGGCTAATACTCAAGGAGGAGAGAAGATCTCTCATTAATCCGACTTCAATTATCGGAGGCATTAAGCTGCTCAGTCGGTGGTTTGAGCCAAACTGTCTTTCAGGCCATGTGCTCATTGATCCCTTTGTGAGGCTGTTGGAGGAGGATCGTCTCTGCACCGATAATCCTGCTGTCTGAATGCTTGTTAAAACTTTCCTCAGGGCCTTCGCTCCACACCCAGCAGCTGCTCTTCCTGACCCGGCCACAGCCTTCAGAGGAACCGGGCTGAAGCAACACAACGACACCCGGGAGGCCTCTTCAGGCCCTCAACACATCGGATTATAAATCGCTGCACTTCAAATATGACAAACATTATCAGAGGAGAGCAAACATCCTGCCAGAAGAACCGGTTCAGTGGTAGTCACTGGTTGGATGGAAATTAAATCAGATTTAATCTCGTTTCAACAGAAGACAAGTTTCCAGTTGGAGCATGGTGATAAAACCTCTGCTGGTCTGAGACCAGAGGATGGAGAAGGAGGCAGACTGAAGCTGCAGCCATCAAACCAGCAACCAGGAATAACCTGGTGCAGCAGCAGAGTCATCGGTCGGAGACGTTCAGCGCCTCCCGCTTCACACACACACACCAATTCGGCTTCATGTTCACCTTCAGCTCAGGCAAAACGTCACTGTTAAAATAGCTTTTGTTTAGAAAAAATGCTCCAGTGTTGTTTTTACAGTGCGTTGATGATGCATCAATCCGTCTTTACGCCGATGACACGTTTATTTTTTAAAGTCTGCATTTGACATTAATCTGTGGCTTCTGGGCCGCTCCAAACTGGTTCTGAACTCAACCAAACAAGCCAATGGGATTTTACCTGATTGATCATTGATTGGTTTTCCTATTTTTGTCATGCAGGAGGTGAAAGCCTTTGTCCATTAGTTGGAGGGAAAATTAGTCGTTATTTTGAAAGTACAGCACAAAATCTTTGAATTGCACTGATTAGAAACTAAAATAAAGACGTAAACATGTTATTTTTCAAATATGAAGACTAATTGTGTGTTTCTGAGAATAAATCATAAAGTGTGTCTGGTGACCTTACAGGTTGCAACAGGTTTATCACCACCAGCTCCAGCTTTGAAAAGGTCTGAAGGCAGAAACGGGATCCAGAAGCTCTTATTTCTGAGCGTGAGCAGAAGAAAATCAGCACAAAGGGGCGGGGGCGTCCTGACACCAAGCTCCATATCCTCTTACTGGATAAACTGGTTTTTATGGCTCTGGTTCTGGCACACAGTGTCTCAGTGATAGCAGCCACTTTAAAACTACCAGCCTAATTAAGCGATGCATTTAAGTTTAGAGCAGAATGGCTGCACAGCCATTAAGGCCTGGGGGCGATGCATTCAAAGGCCGTCTGGAAAACCCATTTACACGGAAAACCAACACCAGGAGAGAAGATTACAATCATTTTAGGATTTATATTAATGAACTTTGGAAACGAGAACCAAACCAACAAATTGAAAGATGAACAAAGTCTCCCTTCCTAGAGAAACCTCTGGACTGCACCGATTACCTTGTTAATAAGTTATTAAAGGATTTTGTAGACAATTATAAACTTTGTTCAAATTCTAACATCTTAAAATAATTAAAAGGAAAAACTATAAAAACACCTAAATGAAAAATAAAAAGAATCAGCATCATTGATTGTGGCTTTATTATTCCACACCTCTTTAGAAATTGCTCTGAGTTTATTTCAAATGCACTGGACATGGAAATGAAAAAGAAAAAGGCCAGAAAGGTGTAGGAAAAGGTTAAAAAGGAAATAAAAGTAGAGAAGGGAAAATAGAGAGAATACGAGTAAAAAGCCTAAAATTCTGCTTCTACAGCTGCAGAAAGAGAGAAAACAAACAAGAAACCTTAGCAACAAATAAATACATCATCTAATCATAATAAGTCTAATAATAAGTTAATAAAAGCCTTACTTATTGCTATCCGCTGTCGTAACGCTCCACTTGTGAAAGTAAACCCGTTGCGTTTCACCTTGGCCCTCAGACAATGAGCAGCAAAGTCTTTTAAAGGCCAGAACACATTAAAAAAAATAAAATAAAGTAGAAGGCCAGGTTTCACAGCCTCACTTCGACTCCTCCAAACATACTTCTTATTATTTTGTCACGTTCTTCCTATTGGCGGATAAATCAATAATAATCCCGTTTTATTGGGACTTGAGCCAGAAGCAGCGCTCCTCTCTGGTTCTGTTCTCTTTGGTACCAGGATTAAGCAGCAGATTTGTCCCAAACTAACCATCTGGAAGGACAGATTAGCAGCTGAATAATCGCACCTCGCTGCATCTGATTAAAGGTTCCTGCAGACAAACGGAAAACATTTTTAAACTGAGACCACAGGCGATCGCAAACAGCTTCCTCCGCACATATAGACATCTCAACGGGTTTAAAATGCAACTCATGCTGCAAAATGATACAGAAACTATAATCGTTATAATTACTATTATCAATACTAACTGACACAAAACACAAATATTACTCCTGACAAATAAACCATTATTATAGCCCTTCTTAAGGACACCAGTCACATAAAAAGTGTGATTTGTGTCACTAAACTGTTGCTACAATTAATCTTATTTTCAAATTTACTGATATTTATTGACGCTCTCTTCGAACCAACAGTGGAGAAAAAAAGCTAAAGTAACATTTCTGATCATACTGGCAGTTTTGTTTTTATTTACCATCAATAACTGAAGTTTATTGTGACAACAAATTAAAACTCTCATTATGATAACAAAATAAAATCACAATAAATGATAAACGATTTGATGAATGCCCAGTTAGCCATGGGGCTGCGCGGCTAACGCCTTTCCTCTGCCTACATCTCCCAGAATGCTGTGCGGTTCTGGATCAGAGTTCAGTGAAATTATTTAATATTCTATCAGATGTATTATGTTATCCAATAGATACTGTTATTGATTTATTGTCCAGCCGTATGTGGAGTCTTTGTTGTCGGATTTAAACAGACGGTTCCTGAATGCCTCACGCTGCCATGAAACTCTGAATCTGCGAGTAAAAACCTCAACTTTATGCACTTTGTTTGGGATTAACCGAGTCTTGACGACGTTAACAATAAGCGGAAGTGTTCCCGTCGGCTGCTCTGGTTAATTAGTCAAAGCGAGCAAAGTTTGCAGCGCCAACAATGGAGCCTTGTGCTGCCAGAGGCTGAGAAAACAAAGCTGCTGAATTAGATTCACCACCAACAATTCAGCCGCCAATTACTGCTGGCCTGCTGCTCAAAGGGCGTCATGTCCAAACTCTGGAAAAACACACATTCCTGCTGCCGGTTTTACAGACACCTGCCGCGGTGAGCAGGTGGAAATCTGCCTGGATCCTCAAACAAAAGCGTCTAAATAAAACCACAGCCTCTGAAAGGTGCGGCGGATCAGGTTACAATTAAAAAACGGTCCTTTTCCTGCATCATTCCTGCTTCAACATCCCTAATCAGCGCAGCAGGGACACACTAACAGGGAGACGCTCATGTGGGAAAATCTATTTTTACCGAGCAGCAGGGCGAGGCTCTGCAGCGCCGGACACAAAGTAGGGAAACTGCAGGGAGGAAGAGGGTTAGGGTTCTTCCTCCTGATGAACCGCAGACTGCAGCTCTGCAGTGGAGCTGAAGATGAGCCTCTGAATCGGAATGAATAATAACCAACATAATGCGACTCACATGAGCAACTCTGTCACATTTTGGCTCCAAACAACCACAAACCTCAAAGGAGGTTAATGACAGAGCAGCAGGGGACAACATTAAACATAAATAATACACATATTCTTTATGTAATGTTTTTTATTTTCATAACCAAGCTCACATACTAAAGTAAATGCAGAATTTTAACAGCAAATTTTTTGCTCGCTGAATTTGTGTGAAATACATTTTTGTTTTTTAATTTATCAACTTATTACATGTTGGATTCATGTTAAAATATAACTTTAAATTAAAAAAAAGGATATTCAGAAATCTCATGACCCCTCCAGCGTGCACCCACGACCCTTCTAGGGTTTGCAACCCCCATGTTGAAGACCTCTGATCTAAACTATCCATTTTACTTCTGCCTGCATGTTTACGTCGGTAATTCTCCAGCCCAGTGTTTTCTGCCGCCTCTAACTGGTTTATTCCAGCACAATCTGTAAGGATCCCCACAGCATTATGCTGCCACTACCATGTTTCACTGTGAGGGCTATTCAGGACGATTTCCTACAAACAGCGTTGGCTATATTATTATTACCAACTCCAGACTCCCCCTAGTGGCCTGGAGGACTTTGCAGCGTTTTACATTTCCTGCTTTTGCTATTTGATTGCAGCATTTTTCTGTTCATTTAGTAGTTTTCATCATTCATGTGTTTTCTGCATGTTTTGACCTTCTGACTGAAGCATGTAGCCTAAACATTCAGCATTTTAGAGAAACTTCTACCACATGGCATTTTGGAGAAATGCAAACTTAGTTACTTTATGGACAACTGAAACAGATTCTTACACATGAGCTGTGGATCTCTGCTGCTCCTCCAAAGTTACTATGAGCATCTTGCCTGCTTTGGATTACAGTTACCTGCTCAGGTGGACAATATTTACTAATTAACTCACTGATTTTTAGGCGGTAAATGGGAGTAAAAAATCCTGGAAGCTTGTATTTAGTTTTAGCTGTAAAATAAACCCTTAGCATGATGACCCACCTCCTCCAGAGCAGCCACTGTGTTCCTGCAGTGGGACATCCTGGTGGTGAAAATAGACGCGGTGGGAGATTTATAATCTTCATTTGTCTCCGCGACAAACTCTGAAACTGTGATTTGGTCCGGCATTGTTAATCCACAAAGCGATGTAATCTAACCTCCTTCCTGTCAGTTCAGTTTTTAAAAGATCTGATTTCAAAGCGCCGTGAGCAGCAGTAAAGTCACCGAAGGTCCCCGCGGAAAGTGAACCATCTCCGGGCTTATTTCCGTCCCTTCCCCGCTGTTGTTCCCGACACTGGAGCTCCGGCCAGCCGACCAGCAGGCTACTCTTTCCCCATCCAGTTCACCGGCTCATCCTCGGAGCTCGGAGGGGAAAGAAAAGCGACCAACACGGGGCAGATATCCGGACTGGGTGAGCTAACTTCTTCTGTCCTCCGCCGGGCTCTGACGAACGACAAGCTGGCGATTCAACTGGAGCGCAAAGTGACAAAGGTAGAGGAGGGCGCTCAATGAAACCTCACCAGCCAATGGGAAGCAGCGGCTGGAAACGGAGAGCCAATCAGAATTCAGGAAAAATTATGCTTTCCAGTACTGTTCGGAAATGATCATACTTAACTCAAAACACAAAATCTAACCAAAATTGAACGTTTTCTGCACTTTATAAAACTTAATTGTAATAAATTAAAGTATAATACAGTTTTTACAATAAAAACGTAAAAATAAAATTAAAATAACTAGCATTTTATAAATTGTAGTGATGCAATTCAGCCTCATCATGCAATATAATAGATTTTCAAAACAACTGGATGCACACGTTATAAATCTACTCAAAAGTATAGCAATGTTCAATAAATTAAAGTATTATTTAAGAAAAAACTATTACAATAACTCAGTGAAACGCATCATATAGAGTAATTCCACTCAGACTAGTGTTTTCAAGACCTTATTTGTGTTAATCATCATTTACTGCTAACATTGGATGAAAATGTAACAGTTACTATTAGAATATTACATTAAACTAATAAAAATACATTTTTATACTGACATGTATATTCAACACCTGCTTTAAAGTTATTCTTACAATGTACTTTAAATCTGAGTAAAACGAGCCTCATCAGATTTTAGCTTCCTGAGACGTAATTGAACTGATATTTGGATTTATAGACATGAACTGGTTGGTTTCATGACAGAAATGCAGTTTAATCTAGTTCACAGGTTTTCTGAAGGAAGGGAAACTGGTTTTTCACATGCAACATTAAAAACAAGATCTAGGTCAGTCAAAAATACTTTATTGACCCCAAAGGGAAAGTGAATGTTGTAACTCATTTCAAAACGCTTGTTGTACTCAACCAGGTTCTAATAAAACAACTTAAAGCAGTTCATCACTTTGAATTAAAAGTCATAGCTTTGTCCTAATTTATTTTTGAATTGTGGTTTGGGACCACAAATGGCCCCTGAGCCTCACTTTGAACACCCTTGGTGTAGCAGTTGCACAAGTTATGATCATTTAAATAGGCCTTTCTTTTCTTATTAACTTGATGCTATAACAAAAACAGCATCAATCTAATGGGGTTGCATATGAAAAAATCTCTGTTAATTAAAACAAAAACAAATTTACAAAGTATTTTCACAGATTTTGAAATTTCCAACAGCCCTTAAAGGCAGCACAGAGACTGCGCAGTCTATGGCCTCTTCTTTGTTAAGGTGGAAATGGGTGAATCAAGCAGATTTCAGATGATTCAGGGCTTAATTCATGTTGTTTGTATTTTATAACTATAAGGGAATTACCAAAGTAAGATTCATTACAGAAACACATTAGTAATGTGTCTATTGTGGCTGAATCATTTATTTAACTGTGAATAAATATATTTAGAAGTTACATTTTTTCCAAAAAAGAAAACTTTCCCATTTAAAAAAATCTTTTAAGCTCCCTGGAATTTAAAACCTGATGTTTTGAGGTTTATTGGTGTCTGATCCGGACAGCAACAGGAACCAAACAGTGGATCCTCATCAGCAGCAGGCGAAGCTAAACCCTGGGCAGCCCTCAGATCAGGAACTGGGCAGCGTTCACACATTCTTTCAGCTCTGCAGCGTCTCCTGGCAAGCTGCTAAATGAGGAGCCAAAGACCCAGGCTGACCCCAACAGGCTTGTAGGCGACTTCAACTAACTCATGAAAACGAATAAACAGGCTGTGTGTGGACATCTGCCATCCAGACAGAGCAGCAACAAACTTCAACACATTCTGCTGCAGGAGGTGAAAATCACTGCAAACTAAATTACAAAATATGCAAAAAGCAAAACCTTCATTTATTAGTATTTTACTCCTCAAATTTTGTTGCAAGCTGCTTGAAAAACAGCACAAGCTGTCAGCTGTCTGACTGAACAGAACAGAAGCCTCATTCAGCAGCTCAATGTACACTTTGTTTGCATGCAGGCTGCATGCGGCCTCATGCAGCAGCACAGGCATGCAGTTGTTTGGAGGCGCTTTGGTCACGGCTGCCGTGTTTTTTAACATCTCCAGATGACTTGGTGAAACCGAAAACCTCCACGTTAATCACCGCTCCGCTTGGGAATCTGTCTGTTTCCTGCAAAGTCAGAGCTAATTTGCTAAACAACACAGAACAAAAGCTGCAAACAGATACGATTGTTCAGGGCTGCAGGGTGTGAGCCTCAAACGTCCAACACGGTTTCTCTGGATTGCCATTTTGGAGTCTGCAGGAACATGTCAAAGCAACTAACAGCACAGATGTTTGAGTGGGAGTCACTTTTTCCCTAAATGCACAGGATGACATCATAGTTGTGCAACAGGTGGGAAAACTTTAGCTTTCCGCTCATAACATCTTGAGTAATTCAGAACAAATTATTTCTTTGTTTGAAATAATTTGCAGTTTGTCGAAAGTCGTATTTTTAGCCCAACTGGGTCCTAATTAGACGGTGTGATTATGGAAACTCATCTTGTATATTAAAGACTGTAAGACAAGTTTAAACAATAGCTGGTTGCAGACAGGAAGCTGGCAGTAGCTGAGAATATTCCACTAAAGAAATGGGACGAATGTTTAGGAAGACGTTTAAGGAGGCATGGACTCCTAATTAAATCAGTTTATTTTAACTGAAACCCAAAAGTCTGCCTTGGTGTTCCCCAAAGCTCTGATCTGGGGTCTCTTCTATGTATTTATCTGTCAGGGTTGATTGAGTTGCTCTGGAGTTTGGTTATTATTTCTATGTTTCTTATTTTATCAGATCTTGTTTCTGTTTCTCTCCTCACACCTGAGACTTGAGAGACAATTAGCCTGATTTATTGTTTAGAGATAGAGCTGATTTATTTTAATTGGTGTGTTTCCATTAAGTGAATTTATTTTTGTAATTTCAAGTTGTGCAAACTTATGGTTAATGGAAATGCAGCTACTGAGAATTATGCATAATAATAAACATTATTAGCTGCGTTTCTATTACAAATATGTGGAAAACTTTGTGTGACATAGATGAACGACATCCAATTGAAAATTGGTCTGTAATATAAAAGCATCACATTTTTTATTTTTGGTGAAAAGCTGCTGCTTCCCCACCAATGAGTGACTTTTAGAGTAATTATGGTTCCATCACAGGATTGGTTCTGTATTTATCCACTGTTCCTCATTAAATCCTGACAGGCTGCTCGTCACTTCGCCCCAACCTGACTCTCCTTCACGGCTGCTTTCACCCAACATGCTAAATATAACATTCACATCCCCACCAGAGAGAATAAACTCCTCTCCTCTCTGAGGGAGAGAAGGAATTCTTTTATATCCTGAATAAGATCATTTATGTTGCTTTTTCGTTTGTACATTTAGATTAAGGTTCTTTAATTTAGTGTTTATTTACTGTCTGCCATCATCATAAGAATCCTTTCTTCATTTCATAATCTTCTGTGAATTTAATTGGGATTTTATGAAATTACCAACACAAATCGAGCAGTGTTGTGAAGAGGAAGAAAAATGTTTGGTGGTTTTCAAATATAAACAGTAATTATGAACCTCTGGTCTTCTGAAGCTCCTGATTGGTTTGTCTTATTTAAAATATATTCAGTTATGAAAATTTGCAGTTGCAATGTGACATAACGTGAAAAACTGGACTGTGTTTAATCTGCTTTTTGTTTTTTTTAAGTCTCTCTGGGTTTGTTCAAAATTGTTTGGGTGAATTTTGCACCCAAACAAATAAAACCTTATTATTATGATCAGCCTGTTGATGGTGGAGGATGAATCAGCAGCTCTGTCTCTCCATAAATCCAAAGCAGCCTGTTTGGTTCCCAAGGTGAGCCGCTGCTGTCATGGTGCAAACTCCCAGGCTGGACCTGTTCCTAACGGCCGGGCTGAGGATGAACTGGGCCGGAATAACGATCCAGAATCCCAACATAAAGAGGAGAACCGACAGCAGAGCGCTGCATGTTCAGGGTCTCTGGATCCCTCTGGGAAGGCTGATGGAGTTCAGGCCATTAAACTCAGCCGCTGCAGAAACACAGAATCCAATCTTAGACGCTTCCATCTGTAACAGTTTGGCATTAAAACAATAACATTTTATTTAATCTGATCAGCAAATGATTGATCTCTCTGATTGACCTTAATCCTCACAAATTAATCACTTTTCCGCTAATTAGTTTTACTTGCAGGCCACAAAATTTATGAAATGTAAAACGCCCAGATTATTTATCCCTTTTTTTTTTTAGTTTTACCAGCTTGATAATAAACAAAATTTTAATGAAATATAAAAATCCTCAAAGATAAAAAAAAAAAAAAAAAAAGGCTTTGGAAAACAAAAAATTTTCACATTTTTGTTGACCAAAATTTTGGCCAATCAGAATAATTTCAAAGGCCATTATTTTATCAATTGTGCTTCCAGTAATCACTCTCCCCAAGTGTAAATACACCTCTACACCACCAGGCACCGGAACAGCTTCTTTCCTACAGCTGTCACGCTCCTGAACGCCTCCTGACACAAATCACAACACATGGACTGTT
>CAEFZY010067946.1:0-61011 GCA_903066815.1 Brachyrhaphis roseni
TGGATGGATGGATGGATGGATGGATGGATGGATGGATGGATGGATGGATGGATGGATGGATGGATGGATGGATGGAAGGAATTGTAACAGTTGTTTCTGTTTTTCTGTTTCCAGCAGTGATGAGAGGAGCTCCTCCAGCGCCCCCTGTGGGGAGGTGAACCAGTTTCCACTCAGGACTTGAACTGTGTCAGAGGACATAATGAGCCAGCAGGGGGCGGTGGAGTGACACACTAATCTTAGACACACTACACACGAAACGACGCTAAGCCAGCCGGACGCACCGCGGCACAAACAACGTAAAGTTAAAGTTTTGACTCCGCATGAGAGAACAAAACCGCCGACTCTGCTCAGCTCCACCTCCTCCAACGATGGGATGCGACACGACATATCAGGACCAAAACTCTGAATTATTCTTTTAATATGACGACTTATGATTTTTCTCAATTCTTAACTTGGCTTCTTTTTTTTTTTCTTTTTTTTTGGGGTGTCATTATTATGTCTTTTTTGGGGAAAATCAACTTTATAAATGGAAACTATGTTGTTAAATGTTTCTGAGAAGCTCTTTGCGCCACAGACGTGGAGTTGTTGTGTTTAGTTTTTTGGTTAATCGCCGTTCCCGTTGCCAGGTAACGGTGTTCCTTTGCAGCCTGTTTTTTATTTTATTTTATTTTTTTCTGCGTGCCAAAAGCTTTTTGAGTCGCATTATTTTTGCTCCGTATGTAGAATAGATTTTTACATCTTGATGCTGTCAACTTTTTACATTTGGAGAGAGAATGCATTCCTTTTTTCCACTTTTTCTTCTTTCTGAATGTTCATATTTCCATTTTCAGGCGATTTTTGCACTTCACCTTAACTGCTACAACCAACACTGTGCATGATGCTGATTTATGCACTTTAGAGATAAAATATTTCTTCTTCAGTAACGTTTGTGTAACATTATAAGCTTGTTCAGTGATGTCACAGTGACCGGATCGTCACTGTTTAGTCGAGCATGACGCCGAACCAGGTGAGAGGATTTATTGGGATTTTCTACCAAAGCAGTTCCAGTTCTTTACTGGTTCTATTACAATCCAGTTTGTTTTTCCACAGAGAACCGGCTCCAACTGTACAATATCTGAGGCACTTTATTCACACCGATCCCAGAGATTTTATCTTTTTTTTTCTGTCTGAGCTGCCAACAGGATTTACATCCTGATTAAATAGATTTATTTACTGCAAAAAAACTAAATCTTACCAAGTATTTTCCTTATTTCTAGTGCAAATATCTTGGTACACTTGAAATAAGACAAAACTTTTCTTGCAAGTTCAGTTTTGTCTTATTTCAAGTGTACTAAGATATTTGCTCTAGAAATAACTAACACTAACTTTTCATAAAGACATATGAGATTGTTTTATATTGATGTAAAAAAGTTCTAGTTCCACTGGCAAATATCACATATATGTGAAGTAATCTAGAACTTTATCATCAATATTAAGGAATTATTTACAAGCTCATATATTTTGCTGAAAAATACGTTTTAAGTTAGTTTCGTCTTAATTGAAGCATGATAAGATATTTGCACTAGAAACTAGACCAGAAATACTTAGTAAAATTTAGTTTTTTTGCAGAGCATTTATAAGTTCCCTGACTGCAGACAGTAAATCTGACGAACCTGAGGCATCAGACGTATCTCCAGTGCTAATTTACCTCCTTATGGGCAATGAAGCATTGTTTTTTATTAAGTTGTAGTTTTAAAAGATTTACTTTTAGATCTAGATTCAGAACTGAAACCAGTTTGGTGGAAAATCCCCTTAGCTGCAGATTTTCCTAGTTGGAGTTTACAGGAAATAGTCATATATATATATATATATATATATATATATCAGAAATCTTTCAGGAGGTAAACCTAAAAGCTATTCATTCTTTTCTTTTTCCACAGAGACATTATGATTTTATTTTCTATGCAAGAAACAGTTTGTAGTTGTAAATGGTAGCAGCTAATAAAACGTTGAACACTAAGTGCCAGAAAACTGTTTAAATCAGTGCTATATTTTACTTTTTTACGATCTGCTAAACTTCACTTTAAAACACTAATCGCTCTCATAGATTAATTGATAAAGTGGAGGTGACGGTCAGTTGGTGATTTCTCACAGAAGCAGCGTTTCTTGCTGCTCTTTGCCTTACGCCAGGCTGACTTCACTTCTCTTTGGTACTTTGTGGCTTTTACAGTTTATTTTGTCTTTTCAGGTGACGGCCAGAAACAAAATAGGAAACAAGTGTATTTGAAAATGCAATAAATATTGTATATTTACACTAAAGAATGATAATCCTAATTACTGATCTATTTTTGAGACGTAATATGTTTTTGTGATATAGGAAAGGTTTTCCAGCGGTGAGTGAGCTCCAGTCTGTCTGCTCCGATGCATGTCAGTTTTTCACCAGCCGGTTGTTTTTATTATTTTGTATGATTCCTAGAGATCCATCAGGTAATAAATAGACGAGTGATCGACGGCAGTGACGTTATTGAACCTGCACTTTCTTTACTGGATGTAAACTCACCTCTGTCACGATGTTTTCACGTTGCTCACTCTGAAAAACAGGAACCAAGTGGTGAATATTCGTTTTTAATCTTTTTTCTTTTTTTTTCCATCTGAAATAAATTCAATAAAATACATTCCTGTTAGGGTTAAAGGGTATCGGATTCATTGTCTCATGTTTTTGCTTGATTTTAATGTTTCTGTAACATACTAGGAAAAAAATATTTGAAAATTTTCGCTTTCTGAAGTAAATTGGCAACTAAATGAAAATTACTGCAGATTGATTCATAAACGTCGTCAAAGCGTCTACCTACTACCTATTAACAAATTAAAATACTTTCTCTGCATTTGATGAATACTTCCTAAAAGTAAGTAATTAACATATTTTCATATTTGTTATTTGCCATGAATACAAATAAAAACTGATTTAACTGATAAAATATTTCAGCATGCAACTTAAAGTTTTAAGACCTTTTAGGAAAACCTATGAAGATACTTGTAATCAATTTGATTAAATATCCGATCTTACTGGGACATTAGTAATTTAATCCTGGAAATGTTCTTCAGGTGATAGAAGGCTGACTTTGTAACTATCTTTATGTGAATCTGAAAGTTCAGATCTGAGTTACCCAGAAGAAGTAGTTATACATATATTTTTATATATTCAAACATCAGCATCTCAGCTTTAAGCCACATTTCATAAAATCCAGTAACATCGATGGTCACTCTGCTCACCAACTGCCCCAACCAGACACAAAACGGTTTTCCGTCTTTAATGTTTGTAAAGATGCATCATGTCTCATCTGCTATGTGTAATTCAGCAGGACAAAAGGTTTTGTCAGACAGCGGTGGAGTCAGAGTCACATAATTGAAAAATACAAAGTTTGCACTAATGAGGATTCGTTTGGTTTACACAGAAGTTACTTATTCAGCTTTTGAAATATTTAACATTTTGATTGTTATAGACATGAGATTTCATGTCTGTTTTTAGCACTTAATAAAATCAGACAATGAAAGACAACTATGATAATTTTTCACAAAGAATATTACTGAATTATGAAACTGTTTTCAAGCATTCGGCACATAAAGGCTGATTTCATAAATTAAAATATGACTGAAAAGATTATTTTCAGCAATTCCATCACCAAGTGAAATACATTATATAGATTAATGAGATTACTTCTGTTTTAACATGTTTATATTCCGTAGTATGTTTAATACCTGCTGAAAGGCTATTTTCGAAAGGCACTATTAATCTATGACTATATTACTATATATGTATGACATTCACATTTAGGTTTTAGCTTTATTTTTAGCACTAAAAACCAAAAGGCCTTCCAGTTACTGGGTGCATCAGCGCCCCGTCCCACCAACTTGCAACACAAAGTTACTGGCATCAGGGAGGTTAGAAGTGAACGTTGTTTGCTGTTTTAATCCCATTATTGTGTGAAGAAACTGTTGTGGAGTCTCATTGTCATGCTGTTTGGTGCAAATTAACTCTTGAAACAGTTCAGTGCTATTCTTCTCCCTCTGATGAGATTGTAGAAATCCTTTCAGCTCTGTAACTTTCATATCTCCTTTGTTAATCAACATGTCTTTGAAGCTGCCTTGTTTAATTATCTTGGGCACAGCTCTGACAACGTTAGAGTCAGTAAAGTTATCTTGAATCCCCCCATCAATTTGTCTACTCACATTACTGTAGGATATGTCAGATGAATGATCACCAATCTGGCCATCTTGAATCTTAAATTCTCTTTGGGGAAGAAATGAAAGTTCTCTGATGGGGACAAACTGTTCATATTGCTGCTGGTAGTTGCCATTTAGCCCGACTTCCCCTTTAAAGTCTCGGGATGCCCCAACTCTGGCGGCTGCAAGCTGAGGTGAAGCTGGATTTGTAACCGAAGGGCCAACACGCTGCATCAGTTTTTTGCTCAGATCTGTGTAACTGTGGGTGCTGTTGAATGAACTGTGGCTGTGTTAGTGATGTCATATGCAGTGACAGCAATGTTTGTTTGAGCTGCAGATATTTTGTCTTGAGTAATGTAAGGTAGAAGGTGGACCCAAGTCACTAACCCCATCCTGTATTGTGTTAGAGGATTTAGTAAAAGCTTTGTGTTATGTGGTTCAACAATGGGATTAACATCAACATCAGAAACCTTCCCTGCCTACATTAGTTTACGTACTTGGACCACATTGTCCATAGTCTCCTTTAAGACCAATAATTCAACCATCCCTATTTCAAGCTATCAAAAGCATTAAAGTCTGAAGAAATGTTAAGTCCAGTTTAAAAGAAAAAGTAACATCACAATTGTTATTTTGTCGATATAATCAGCTATTTATTACTAATTTATCTCCAGTGTTTGTCTGCATTATTATTTAAAAACACATTTTAGGAGTACAGCTCTTCTGACACGTATACTGACGCAATCCGCCAAAATCGGAGGTTTAATCCAAACTCCCGCCACCAAACCGTACGTGAGCTCAGCAACAGTGACGTAACATCCTCATGTGACGCTGAGCCAATGAGCATCGCGGAAGCTGAAGCGGTGAACCAATCAGAAAGCGCTGGCGGGAGTTACAGCTGAGTTGGAGAGAAGATTTGGCCAGTTCGGACTCCGTGTGCAGCTGAAGACAGACACAAAACAGCTTTACGTCGAATAAACCCGAAACTCTGAATCAAGAGGACTTCTTTTATCCATTTACAAAACTCCGTTCATCATCGACGTGTTTCCCGTAAGTAACAGAGTCTCAAATATGTTGTTGTTTAAGAGGCGGAAATAAGAAAGCCACTTCCAACTGCCAGGACTTGTTTGCGAATTTATTTATTGTCTAATTTGTTAGCGGTAGTTTTGTTAGAAAGTTGCGCTTTCGTGACCGGACATGAACTGAAGTCGGTCATTTTGAAACATGGGTGCTTAAAATCGACATTTTAGTTAAAAAAGAGTCCAAAGTAGACGGATGTTGTTTTGGCGCCATTAGCCAGTTTACGTAAGTGCTGCTGTAGTATTTTAGTCTTTAAAATACCAGAATTTGCAAAAAACTAAATTTTTTTTTTGTCTATCTGAGGACATGATTACGCAGTGTCTTTTGACAAAGTACTTTTTCACTCTTGAACGGATATTATTTTGCTTTTACTCGAGTAAGAATACTTTGAGATGGAGCGACCTGGATTATGTTCAGATGCTAGTTTATCTCTGATTTTTGTAACCTCTGACCTACTCGCACCATTTTAACCCAAATTGTAACAACACAGTTTGGGTTATTTCACATGCATAGTGAAATAAAACGGCTTATTTTTGTTCCCCACACCTGAATGTGTTATTCATCTTTAAATAATAGTCGTGTCTGTCTTAAAACTGAAAGGGAAAAGTTTTACAGCTATATTTTTGTAATTTGATTTAGTTTTTGTAACTATACAGGAAGACAATTGCGACAAAACTATGAGCCACAGATTAACACCTGTTCACAAAAAAGTTAAAACACAAAGTATTCATCTTTTGGTGTATTGTAAAAATAGTGACATAAATTATGTTGTTTTGTTTTGTTTTTTAAAAAACAGGCTAAATCTTTTTTAATTTTCTTCAATAAAACCCAAAATAAATTGGTGAGAGGTTGGTTGTCTTTCAAGAATGAAAGTATGCAAAATAATTTTAGTTTTGATCTACAATGTTTTACACATTCATGTCCTACAAAAAAGTCTGTTTAAATTAAACATGTTATGTGTAATTTATTGTCGAGCAGGAAAGAATCTTAATAAAACTGGTTGTGATTTTAGCTTTTACATTTTTTTTCTTGGCCTGCAATGTGATAATAAATTTCACTGCACAATAAATTCTTCCAGAAATTATTGTGATAAATAATTATTGTTTTGAGACAACTTTCAACAAATATATTGATAAAAAGTTTGCTCTCTCAAAGACAAATGAACTTTAACTTTAGAAATAATTCTCATTTGAAGTGGAAGAGATTTTCCAAATTAAACCACAACCAAAAACAACAGTAAAAAGACATTGAAGTCTCTGCAAACAAAGTTTTTCTTAAAAAAAACTTAAATATCAGAATGGAAACTATTGACCACATTTGAATTTACGATGTGATTAACTGACTAATTGCTTAAGGCTTAACCAGGAAATACTCTTTATCCCATGTTAAGTTTGGGCATCTCTGATTTTTAATGATGGATAGAGAACATGTATGAGAAATGTAGGAAGATTCAACTGTGCAACTACACCCATTTTTTTTTCTCTCTCAAATGTCATTCAACATCTAGCATCATGTATTAATCACTAGCACATTTAGCTTCCTGTTATCGTTCATTTCAACATCCTGTTAACTCATTCTGTTCTTTTTGTTTCCATCAGACAACCAGTCATGCCCAGGACTCGCTCTCAGGGGCAAGTTCAGCACTCGCTGCAGTTCCCGCGTCGCAAATCTTGCCGAGTGCCCCTGCAGTCGAAGACGGCTCAGCCCTCGAAGGTCGCATTGCCGTCTCCAAACAAGCCAGAGCTCCGGCTTCCTTCCCCGAGTCGGATCGGTCCGATTTCTCCGAGGCGGTCGTCAGACAGACCGACGCTTCTGTCACCCAGACGTTCTGCTGCCCAGAGCCCTCTAACCTCTCCAAAGCAGAAAGTGGATCAGCTCTGCAGATCTGCAGCACAGGCGCCAACACCGCCTTCCTCCCCCATCCTGCAGAACCGACTCCCTCTGAGCCCTCGGAAACGCACAGGTGAGACACGGATCTACCTGAACTAGGGATGCAAACAATTAACTGTTGATTGTCGATTAATGGTTTGTTAGGCTAAAATTTGTTCTAATTGATTAGTACAATGCACTTAAACTTTTCAGTGTTGTAGTTTGGCCGCCGTCCAGCAGAGGGCGGAGCTGGTCATCATTAAGCAGAGATTAAAGATGGCGGAGATATTGCAGAACGGGCAATTGCTTAAGCAAGGCACCTTGCTTAAGCAATTGCACCTTAAGCACCTTGCAGAGCTTAAGGTGCTGTATTTGTATTAACTAGTCATCTTTTAGCTAACATTACCTGCATCCAGCAGCTTTATTCAACTCACTCTGTTAGTTTGGGGGGGAAAACTGTACCAAGTTGTTTGCGTTTTGCTGGTTTGCTGTCATGATTCTATCACACACCTGTGCAGGTCTCCTTCAATGCCGCACAGGTGTAAACCCAGCGTGAGCTCATGTTGTGTTTAAAGGCGGCTCGGAAAAGCAGGTTATTGTTATATTCATGTTTGATAATAACCAGGCATCTTGTATTGCTCAGACACTTTTATTAAAGTCTCTTTTCATAGGTCTGCTCGCATGGGTTTCTCTACTTCTGTCATCCTGTTCTTTACATTTATGCCTTCACATAAACTCATGATCGCCACCTAGTGGACATAAGCATAATTAATTCAGTCATCACAGTTACAACGTGTTAACAATGGATTAAACCGTTTTAACTGCTGGAAAAAGTGACAGAGGACACAGATATGGGAAGTGCAGAAGCCCCAACTGTATCAACTCGATATAGGAATAATGGAGAGTTGGCCACTTTGAGGTAAAAACAACAAACAGCTTCCAGACCAGGGGGGCTTGGCTGACTCTGTGGGCGGCCGCCGGACCTGGAGCGTCGACAACGTCACATTTAAAAATTACCGATTTGCTACGAAGGCGAGGATGTGATGAAAAGCAAAGAGATGATGCAGAAAAAAATAAAAAAAAACATGGCAATAATCAGGGTTGATTTTGAGAGCTGTTGTGATTTTAAAAAGCTTAATGGAGCAAAACTTTAACATTCCTTCAAGAGCAAAAACAGACAGTACTTCTGTATGAAAATATCTTTGTTCATGGGGAATTAAATGTTTCATATATTTTATTTTTTCATTTATTTTTCTACTCAGCAACCTAAAGGCTAAATGTGTTATGTTTTATAAATATGTCCAAGATTAATAATGTAAGAAAACCACTATTTTCTGTCTTTTCAGAAAATAGTGGTTTTCTGAATAAAACAAAACCACAAAATGTAACGTACAAAACATTACATTTTGTACAACTAACAAAATGTTATGTTTTTTTAAATTTGACATATTATTAAAAAGGCATCCCTTTACACAATGGAAAGACATAAAATGTCTGCTTATCAATTAATTGTTAGGTAATTAATGAGCTTGATCAACTTTAGATTACCTCATTAATCGATAATTTGGATCCCAAGTTCAAACTCAGTAGATATTTTGTAATGCTAGTTACTAATTTTCAGTTTTATTGTTCTGTTTTCTTTCTGAAGGTGACGACAACGGCTGCAACATGCAGTGTTCCCCTCTGAAGCAGAACAGACCCAATCTGGCAACGCCACGTAAACTCGGCTTCGACGAAAACTTGCAAACATCTGAAGGTCGGACACCCAAACAGCGGCGCTCTCCAACCAGCAAGTTGTCTCCGAACAGACAGGAAACGCCTCCTGGGAGTCCAGTCCTGCACAGCCAAGAGGAGAAGCCACATGTTGCCCGCCTGTTTGCTGACAGTAAGAACTTGTCTGAGCTAAAAATTATCTTTAAAGGTGACTTATTACACTTTATTGAACATGTAAGGAAAAGTCTATGGGCTGTACAAAATGGTTATTATATTTCTTGCACAAAATCATTCTTAGCCTGGTCAGTTTTGCCTTTCAGAATGAGCTGCTTTAGGGCATCTTGCCACTTTAAATCCACATAAGCTGCCACTGGTTACGCCCCCAGCTCAACATTTACACTTGCATATTAAAATGGCTGCAAACAAACGCCCAATTATGCAACCATACATCTTTGAGAAAAAGAAATAGAGCTAAAAAGAATACAGCATGTAGTTTCTGGAAAGAAAGTCAACAACAAAAAACTTGCCTTTCCCAGCAGCCGTTAAAACTCAGTCAAAATTCTGAACTCATTTATATATTTATATCCACATATTTTTATATATGTACATAAGCGTTTTTCTTATTTTGCTTATTTAATTTAGTTTATATTTTAATCTTATTTACATTAGTTGTAATTTCACACGTTATAAATGTTATATTACTAATGGTTACATTTATATGTTCTAATATTTAACAATAATTTTCCCTTGGACTTCAATAAAGCATGTTCTGTTCTGACATCAACTGACACAATGTTCTGGAACTCAGCCTGGGTTGCTAGGTGATGGGTGGAGTTCTGCTGGGGTTGCTAGGCAACGGGTTGTCTTAGCTGGGGTTACTAGGTGAGGGGCAGTGCCTGTTGATTTGTGATGTCACGTTACAGAGGTTTTTGAAATGTTTAATTTTCCAGGCACCAAAAATTATTAACTTAATGCCAAAAAATGGCTTTTTTTGTTTGTCTGTTTTTTAAGCAATTTGGCTTCTTTTGAAGCAGTCGAAACCCAAATGGAAGCACAAAAACACACAAAATGTGAATCTTTGCATAATGAGTCCCCTTTAAAAAGTGTAAAAAAAAAAACAAACCCAGCCTGGTCAGTTTTAAAAAAAAAAACAGTGTAGAATAGATTTATTTCTAATCTGTGACTTCCCCTGTCTCTCTGCAGAGTCGAGGTTTCAAAGTGTGAAGCAGGCGCTGCACACCGCCATCCCTGAGTGTCTCCTGTCCAGAGACACTGAGCGGGCGTCCATCCGCTCCTTCCTGGAGGACAAGGTGCTGCAGCGCAGCCCCAGCAGCCTCTACATCTCAGGGGCCCCAGGGACCGGCAAGACCGCCTGCCTGAACTGCATCCTCCAGGAGATGAAGGTGAGTTAGGGCAGATTATTCTACGCAGGTGACACCTAGTGGAGACCCAGCGCCACTGCCGGTATTTAGATTGAATAGCAATGGGGATGCTCTTATCAAACAGATTTATCTTTAAATGCTATAAATAAAATATTTATATGGATGGATGTAAAGTAAAAAAATTATCCCTTTTTCTCTACAATACATCTGTTGTTTATATCAGTGAAAAATTTAAAATGCAGCAAATTCTTGCTATTTATGAGACGATAAAACAATTTAAATTCTAAAATTTCTTTGACTGGTAAAGTGTTTGTTCGTCTATTAAACCCAGCTGCCTTAGGAAGCCTGTTTGTAATACATCTGATACCAGGGGTGATGTCACACTGTGTGAGAATCTGTTATACAGATAAACAGGATTTCAATCTGTTAAGACAATGATCAGAGGTGATTTTGTTGAAACTGTCTAGTTTTCAGACTTGAGTTTGTCATTATTCGTAGTTTATCAGAACTTTGGTATCAGTTTGGAGGGAAAAACTGATACCTAGATTTTTATTTTCCAGTTAACAACCAGGGGTCTCAAATCTTCCAGTTTCTCAGTGTTTATGTAGTTTTAATCTGCTTCTTGTCCTCATTTTGTCCTCTGTAACATGTTCGGGTTTTTTCCGTCCTCCCAGTCTGAGCTCGCATCGGTAAAGACGGTGGTGGTGAACTGCATGAGTCTGCGGAGTTCCCACGCCATTTTCCCGCTGCTGGCCTACAAGCTGAAAGCAGCCAGTGGACAGAGCGGCCTCCAGAGGTTCCTGACGGCTCCGGGGCCCACAGTGTGAGTTCCTGGTTTTTAAAACTTTAGTTGCTTTTTTACAACAGATAATTCGTACCAGCCTGAACAAACAAACTAAAAAGAATTAATTACGAGAAAAGTCGTGATAATGCTTGAAAAAAAGTTGCAATAAAGTGAAAATAATTGTGACAATTCATAAGAACATAGTTATGATTTTGCTTAAAAAGTCGCATTAATGCGTGAAAAAAAAGTACGATAATGTGTGAGGAATTTTTCTCATGATGCCTGAGAAATAGTCGCGATACTGCGTGAACAAAAGGTCGTGATAAGTGGAAATTTTTTTACTATTGCAAGAATAAAGTCACAATAATATAATATGATTTCATTCTTGTTAGTACATTCTTTATTTTTCTCAGCCTGGCCTCACATTTCGTCTTGCCTAAACTAGTATCTTACAATGACTTTCTTTCTTTCTCTCTCTCTCTCTCTCTCTCTCTCTCTCTCTCTTTCTTTCAGTTTGGTAAAAATCTTGAGTTTGAACATTAATCTTTTTCCCCTCAGGCTCCTGGTTCTGGATGAGATGGACCAGCTGGACAGCAAAGCTCAGGACGTCCTCTACACCATCTTTGAATGGCCGTATTTGCCGCGGTCCCGTCTCTGTCTCATCGGTACGAGTTTGGCCCACAGAATGCCTCACCCTCCTCCATGTGATCTTCACACTGACTTCATGTCTTCCTACAGGCATTGCCAACGCTTTGGACCTGACGGATCGCATCCTGCCCAGACTGCAGGCTCAGACTCACTGTCGCCCCCTGCTGCTGCACTTCCCTCCCTACAGCCGACAGGAGCTGAGCGCCATCATACAGGACAGACTGTCGAAGGTTGGTCCGGTTCTGTTGGTGTCACCAGCGTCTCTCCATGTCTCGGCTCGTCTAACTAGAGTTCTGCTTTGGTTCTGAAGGTTTCTGCTGAGGGTCTGCTGGACGCCTCGGCTGTTCAGTTCTGTGCCAGGAAGGTATCGGCTGTGTCCGGAGACGCCAGAAAGGCTCTAGACATCTGCAGGTAAAAATCGGCAATAATGACCCGAGTCTGGAACACCAGAGAAAATGGCTGACGTAACGCTGTGTTGTTCCAGGAGAGCAGTCGAGATCGCAGAAGCTGATGACAGACAGAAGGCCTCCACTAAAGGTAAGGTCACCTAGGGTCATCAGAGTAAACTTTGTAACCAGCTACAGCTGAAATTATCAGATTATTTGTGATTGATTCTTCAAATATTCATCAACTTATTTAGTAACTGATTGATCTTTAACTGGAGTATGCAGACTGGGGAAAAAAAGGCGATTTGCTGAAAGAACAACACACTCAGAGCTGTAACTAAGCCAACACTGTACCAAAAATATGGATTACGCATTTAAGATGAAAAAACCTTTCTGTCTGTGAATATTTTATTCCCAGAACTCCACATGTTGCTGCATTTTAGGCATTAAAATGTTTCTCTTATTTAAAATGGAATTTAATTGCTTGTTGCATCTTCTAATGTTTTTGTAATAAATATTGTACAAAAAAGGCGCAAGTGGCAATTATTTTTATCTGATTAATCGTGAGAGTAATCAATTACTGAAATAATTGTGACTGAAACTGAGTTCGGTTGTGTGTCTGCAGCGTCTTTGGTCGGCCTCCCTCAGGTGGCGAAGGTGTTGTCAGAGGTTTACGGCGACCGCATGGCGGCGCAGAGCGGCGGTTCAGAGGGAGAGAGTTTCCCTCTGCAGCAGAAGCTGCTGGTTTGCTGCCTGCTGCTGCTCGTCCGCAAAGGGAAGAGCAAAGAGACGAACCTGGGGAAGGTAAGATGGAGAACCTAGGAGCATGATTCAAGGTCATCAGGCTAAACGATACTGAGGCTAATTCAAATGCAAAGTGTTACACTGCAAAAATACAAAATCTTACCAAACTGTACTTTTTAGAGTAAATATCTTGGTATACTTGAAGTAAGTTAGGAGATTGTTTTAAGTCAATAATTTCTTAATATTGATGAAAAAGTGCTAGTTTCACTGGCAGATAATTTCACTTAAATTGGAAAATATAACAGAAATAACTGGCAGGTTATTTCAATTTTCTGTAACTCGCTGAAAAGTTACTTCTAAGTTAGTTTTGTTTTAGGAAAAACTGTCATCATTAATCAATGATGACAGAAAAATGGTTTCCCTTCAATGGAAGTTATTTCTTCACCACTAGCCCATTTAGCAGCGAGTACATGTGCATGATTGACAGCGCTAAGACCCTCCTCTAGGCTCTGATTGGTTGGGTTTTTTTCAGGAGCCATGTATTTCTTCAGATGGAAACTCGGGGAGAAAGTGGAGATGAATCTTTTCACAGATTATCTATCTCACAACAAACTGTGACATGTTGACAGTTTTAACAAACATATAAAAATCTAAACATTATTTAAGTTACACACTGCAGCTTTAATTCAGTGTGATGTAATTAAAAGGATCTACTAAAGGCACCACTTACTATTTTCTCCTCCTAACATGTCTGGTGAGCTTCTGCCGTCTAATTGTGTGAATTGTGATGAGTTTTAAACGACCCTGCTTTGCGTTTCAGCTCCATGAGGTTTACAGCCGCCTGTGCGCCCAGAGGCAGGTGTCTGGAGTCGGGCAGGGCGAGTGTTTGGCGCTGTGCGGCCTGCTGGAGAGTCGGGGAATCTTTGCTTTGAAGAAGGCCAAAGAGGGTCGTCTCACTAAGGTACAAAGCTCTCTGAACAACAACGTTCAAATCTTATTTAAAGGAGCCTTAGAATATGATTAAAGTGGATGCATTGTACAAAATTCACATTTTGGATTTTTTCTACTTCCATTTGGATTTCTACTGTTTCTAAACACAAAAGAAAAAAAAAAATTCCCAAGCGCTTAATTAAAAAACACCCAGCGAGTTTTTGTCAGAATTTAGTGTTTTCATGTCCTAGAAAGTCTGAGTTTGTGCTATAAACTGTTACATTTGGTGAGCTGGTTTGTTTTTATGCTTCTTATTATTGAACTGTTTTTTGTTTTTCTCAGGTGTTCCTGAAAATTGACGAAAAAGACGTAGAAAACGCTCTCAAGGACCGAACTCTTCTGGGCAGCATCCTGGCTGCAGGGCTTCCCTCGTAATCCCTCATCAATTATAAAGTTATTTTAAATTGTTTTACTTTTTAAAAATGATTTTAAAGATGTTTCCTTTAAAAAGGAAACACTTGTACTTTTTTAGATGACTGCTCAGTTATTTTGAGTTGGATTCATAGATTTTTTTTTTTTTTCTTAATGTTTTGTATTTGTTTGTTTTTCTTGCTGTAAATAAATAGATTTACAGACATGAAGTGTTTTATTAATTTTTCTGGGTTCGCCTTCAGAGCTGGATCTATTTCTGTCCTCTGAATTAGCTCAGCCTCTAACCTGATTGGATTAAAGGAGGCAGAGAGCAGCCTGACTAAGCTGCAGAAACCGAAGTGTTCACACAGACAAGAACCGAAGCAGCAAAACTGGCTTTGTCCTGGCAAAATTTTAGAAACAGACTTTGTAAAAATATGCGACTTGATTTCAGTATTTTTAAAACTGCATAATGGGAATGGAGCAAACGAACCTCGGATTTTATGGCTAAATTTAATGGTACTTGTTTCAATTACAGATGTAATTCGGTAATGGTGTGCAGCCCCGCCCTAAAAACAGGAATCGTGTTCCTAAAAATAAAACTTGCCTATTGATAATTGCTTTAGTACACTGGTTGCACTGGAGTGCAGCTGTGTTAACAGAAGAGAATATTTAATTTTATGTGGTCTGTATTAGAATAAAACATGCTGGACTCTGGGATCCCTCAGGGATGTGAGCTCAGTCCTCTGCTTTTTAAATGCATGGAAATCCATTCTTCCATTATTGTCTTCTGATTATCAGATTAACAAGTTTATTAGTACAGAACATTTCAATGTTTGCAGAAATGAGTAAATGTGGAAATAATCAAAATGAAAATCTGATATAGAAATTACCTTAAATTACACACATAAAACACCTGATTTTATTCAAATCATTTATTCACAGCAATATCTTTAAGTTAATGGAAATATGTGCATGTTTTTAATACAAATACATGGAGCATCAAGTCAAACATCAGTGGAGGTAAAATATTTCAAATATTTGGATGCATAACATTCAAAATATCTACCATCGATAATCCTGAACTGAATCACGTTTTCCAACACAACCTCTGAAATTTGACAGTAGAATGAATAGGGGTGAATATATTTCATGTCACTATCAAGAAAAAGTTCTTAGGATGATAAATTCTAGTAATCTTACAAGAAAACTCAGTATTGTCAGGATTGTTAATTTAACCATTTTGTCCATTTTTTATTTTTCACGAGAACTGATAAATATCTAATTCAAAACTATAATCAGTTATTGTGTGCAATTCAGTGATAAAACTACATTTTCTTTAACCGGCAACGTAAAGTTTATGGGGACAATTTTTTTAATCATCACTTATCACAAAAATCCCACAAAGCACGGTCAAAATCCACATCAGCCATCCATTCGCATAAAGACTCTTTAATTTTTAAAAATTTCCCCACTTAGTAACGTCTCAGATACCATCTTGTGATTGTCTAAACATACAAACACTAAACAAATTAAATACATACAGACACAAAAACCACAGTGATTTTACCAGGACTTACAGAGTGTCACTAAAGGAACAAATGTAGATTTCTTGGCAGGAGCTACTTGTGGTGGGCACACTTTTGCTAGTCTGCTAACAGCAGAGCTAATTTTTAGCTATATTTAATCGCTTTTGATAACTTAGAAAAATATTTAGAGCAGTTACTTTCCTTAAATTAATTTTTCCAGATAAATTCCACAGTGTTAGTTTACTTGGTTGTTCTGTAAACTTTCACTTGAAAACATTTTATCTGTGTCGAAGTTTTGGTTTGGTTATCGACCGTTAAGAATTCTTTAAGTAGGTAGACGTTTATATCCATGCTCTTATTTTGAAGTGAGTGAAGAGAGTTTACGCAGCATTTCCGTTTCATGTCCTCACGGTCTTCCTCCGTTTCCCGCCCCCCACAATAAAATGCGGACAGTAGAGAACAAGATATAAACAAATACAGTGTCTAAAAGCGTTACAGAACATGTAAATTAAATTTGGGCTTGAGGATTGTGGTCTTTCAAGGGCAGATCAATATGAATTGTATCATGGTGCGTTAGCAAAGCTAATACTTATTATTAGTGCTACTAATTTTTTAGTTAGCGGTGTCCACCACTGTTAAACATGTTTTACCTTGTTTTACCCACGTACTGATTGTCAGTCACTGTGTAAACAGTCCGATGCAAAAGTATTCATACCGCTTGAGTTTTTCTTTTGTTACATGTCGATGTATTTTAATAGAATATTATATTGTAAACATGTAGCCAAGGCTACAATGAAATGATTTAGATCAAAACATGTCCGTGTGACAGCACAAATAAAACACACCAAGTTGTTGGCTGTAACAAACTGACAAAGTTTAAAGGGTGTGAATACTTAAGCAAGGCACCGTACACACCATGCATGCCGATGAAGCAATCTCGCATGTTAGCTTAACTGCTACATGCTCCTTAGGTGGGATGCATGACTCCGTCTGAACCTGCTATTTTATTGGTCACATTAATTTGAATAATCTAACATCAAAAATACTAAACATAATTTTTAATCCACAAATGTTTGATAATTGTCTTTTTTTCAGTTTTGGTAAGACAGAGACACAAAAAACTAGCACAGCATGATCAATTATAATAGTTTCTTAGAAAAAAAGACACTTAATCATATGAAATGCTAAAATTCAGTATGAAGCAGAGGTTCTCCACAGTGTTATAAAAACATTCACATAAATATAGAAAAATTAGCAAGTGTGAAATCAACAAACATTCATATTAAATTTAAAAGCATTGAGATTTTTTAGGATATTTGCTGAATGAAATGGTGCATAATGACCATTAGCCCTCAAAGTGGGGAGATGCAACGCGTGTTTACAATCCACAGTTAGAAAGCAAATAAATCCAAACAACATGGAGATGTTACCCAAATCATTCCTTCACTACAACACCGAATGCACATCCTGGTAGCTTAACACAAGAAATAAAAATAATTAATTTGGATGTAAATATCAAGAAAGAAAGGTAGCAATGATCCATCTTTTTCCCTTCTCTTTTGAACTAAAGAAGAATAAATTATCTTAAAGACGTGACGAAAAATTTCACAGGTTTCCAGATGATAGGTTTTCTTTTTGAGATTTACTCCTGTTAAATTTAGGAAAACGTTCAAATTTATAATCCCTTTTAACCTCAGTTTGTTAATTTTGTAGACATTTATTCATCTTTTTTTTGGGAGCAGGGGCTGAGGCGTTGCATGTCTGGCTTTAGATGCTGTGCAGCTGGAAGGATTTTTTTGCTCTTACTTTTTCATTTTCAGACAGTTGTTATAGTGCGTAACCATGGCAACAAGGCATTTTTAAATTTTATTTATTTATTTTTTTTTACAACTGGGAGCAGCTAATTAGCTCCTCAAAAGCTTAAATAGTGCCTGAACTATGACCCCTCTCTTTGTCTTCTTTTAAATCATTTGTTAAAATTAGTTAAAACATACCTTAATAGTAAGGCTTCTAGTATTTGGATAGCTTTTGTATTTTTATTATTTCACTGTCATGTATTTTAATTGATTTGGTATAGTACTTTTTGTGTAATTTATGATGTTTTCATTTATATTTTAAATGTAAAGCACTTTAACATTTGTTTAAAAAGGTGCTATACAAATAAATTATTATTATTATTATTATTATTATTCTACATAAACATTCTTCAGTTAGAAGCGTCTTCAGATGTGTTGGAAGACTGACTGCTATCTGAGATCCTTCCTGCTCACAGCATCACCACCCACAATGTCTCTTTGTAGATACTCGAATATTTTTGTTTCATCATTTAAATTACCCTTTCAGATAAATAAAGCATTATTTGATAAAATGTTGCATTACGTCCCTCTTCGATATATCTTTCCTAAATAAAACCCGCCCACCTCCACAGCTTATCTCCAGTTTTAAATAAAGTGAGGTTCATTTAGCAACTATTATAAGGCCAGCGTACCGCAAATATATCTTCTGCTAGAATACAATACTGATTTTAGATAAGTTATATTTATCTGTTCTTTACTATCCTCTAAACTAGAAGTCCTTATTCTCAAAATACAAACCGGATATCAAAAATATTCTAATTTGGTCCTCTCTGCTTCCTCAGAGTTGGAAAAGCTCAGCTGCCTTTGAGTGAGAGAAAAGTTGAAGTAAAACAAAACAAGAACGACTTTTTATAAGCTCATTTAAAGTACAGAGGTTGGAAAAATGAGATCCTGCACATTCAGACAGTAGCATGTTAGCACTTTCTTAAAGTCTGTACTGGTTAAAAAGCTTCTCTGTAATCCCAGATCCTTGTTCACAGCTCACACAGACGCAGTGCAGACTGGGCAGCGTAGCGCTCACTGAATCCCCGCCATCGAGGCAAAACCACACAGGATATGAAAACATCTGCAGATTACTGACTTCTGTTCCTGCTTAGCTCCAAACACGAGATTCAAACACTGAGGTCTTTTCATTTCTTACTTTTCTGCACCACAGGAGTATTTCTGTTTTCTGCAGGTGAAAATGTCTCTGGTGTTTTATCCTCAGCAGCAGAGATTCACTGATGCAACATTACATCTCAGCTGCCTCTGAAGTGAAGAAGCAAGCAGGGTTATGATGAGTAATTGTTGGCAAACATCATCTTTTTGACTATTATTGATACTGTTTAGATACACTGATGACAGGAGATTTCAGATGCACAGATATTCATCTGCTTTTATTTTGTTTTACTAAAAATTGCGTTTCAAAATTACTCATAATCTTCTCCAAGATTAACAGTCAAGCCCTTATTCTGGTTGTTGAGCAGCTTTAGCAGTCTTTACCTGGTGTTTTGATGATTCTCCTGTTGTGATGAGCTCCACCATAACTTTTAGCTCAGTTCAGAGATTTTCTATCAGATTCAAGTAAAAAAAACCTTAATCTTGGTTTCTGCAGATTTCAACAACTCAAATTTAAGACTTTTTAAGACATTTTAATAACCATTATGAACAGAAATGTACAAAAGAAAGTTGCATATTTAATGTAGTAGTGCTGTGTTGTTGTTTTTATGCACAAACTTTACATGGCATCGTATGGGTTGTGAGGCAGTGGCGAAAACGAACATACGCTTTTCCATTACAGATGCAAAATAAGCTAGTAAGTGTTATTAGCAGCTAGTTAGCGGTAGCCTCAATGCCTACAGTCAGAATAGAATAAAAATATCTGTGCAACTTTGACCGAAGAAAAATAAACTACATATATTGAGATTGAATAGTCCTGCCATGACAAAATTTAAGACCTGTGATTAATGAATTTAAGGATGAGGGGACACTCTGCTAACGTTGCTTCCAGTTAGAAGAAACTTTAGGTATCTTTTAGGTATTTTGCCAGGGGTTTGAATAATTTTAGTTTCTCCTGCCAACTTCTTCACCACTTTGAGTCAACCTGTTGCCCAGCCTGTTGCTCAATCAGCTGAACAGTCTGCAGCTCCTCATGTTCGTCCGCAGCTGGGTAAACGCGGGTTCTTTATGGGTCCGGCCTCTACCTGAGCCGGGCAGAAAAGCACCGCATGTATTCTGTCATCCAGCGGTCGTCAGCTGCGGCCATCGTTAGCTGTGACCGCCGCGTCTTCTCCAGGTCGGCCGACCGGGCCCGTCGACGGTCCAGATTGGAGCTGCGCCTGTCGGGCTGCGTCTGGACGCCGGCGGCGGACATGTTTCTCTGAGTGGAAAAAGCCAGAGGGCTTCGTTGATGGAAAGTTCGCAGTGTGTGTTTTATTATTAATGTGTGCAGGGAGTTTGGTGACAATGCTCCAGATCTCAGGTGTCCTCTGACTTTAAACTTACTCTACTAAAGTATCGCTGAGAGGAAGCAACACTTTGTAGCACTATTATTGTCAAATCTGAGTGATACTGTGGAGTTCATTCATAGCCACAGATGTGAGGTTCTGAACCACAGAACTGCACATCTTAACCATTAACTGTGTGTGATGGGAAACACTGGAGATGCACTCAGTCTGTAAACACACAATTTAAAGAAAAAATAACTAGTTTCAAAAAAGTGCATAAAATATCAAACTTTAGGATCCAAAGGCAAAGAAATGAATAAATAAAGCCTTTTTATATTGCGTCACGTTACAACATCAAACCTTCAACAACTTTACTGGGATTTTATGTGAAACACAAAGTGGCTCATGTTTGGGAAGTGGAAGGAAACTTTTATTTTCAGTAGGCTTGTCGCAATAAATTAATTAACCGCATGACAAAGTAAAATGATATCAATAATTTCCATTTTCATGATTTATTGTTTTTCTCTTTTTTCTCTTTCTACCAAAAACTAGACAATAAAAGTCTTCAGTCTGGTGTTTTGGTCTCAACTAGCCCATTTTTTCAAGGACAATTTGTTTATAAAGACTTCATAACTAATATATTTGTTGTTTCTGTTTTATTTATTTTGGATATTTAAGATGTCTATTTAAGATGTCTTCGAGTTCCAATGTTCAATATCCATTAGCATTTAACGTTAATTAATCTGTGAGAATATGTTCTTGAATTATTATGCCATCATTACCATAATATTACTTGAAAATGGTCTCAAAACAATAACAATCTCATTGCTTATCGCAATAACTTCAGGCAAAATTTATCCTCTATAAAAATTTGTTATTGTGACAGACCAAATTTTCAGATAAAACAAACACATACAAACCAAGAACTTAACGTATGGTTATTTAAAAGTGCTGCCTCTATGTTTACCTCTGGTTGTCTCTCGGTCCAATCCATCCTACTGGACGGTCTGCGGTTTGCCTTGCTGCTTATTGCTGGTTGGCTCTTGGCTCTTGGTGGCTTTTGGACCACAGCTGGTTTATCTTCGAGGGAACTGTCCCGCTGCGCCGGCACAGAGCGAGGGGTGCGACAGCGGTGGCGTCGTCGCGGCGCTGGGTTCACCGGCTTCTCGTCAGACGAATCTGAACTGTCGGGCCTGTTGTCTGTCGCCGTGTCGTCTGAGGGGCCGCTGGTGTCTGGAGGTATGGACGCTGAAACTGCCCCAGGACCGTTTATGCCATTTTCTAAAACATCTGATTCAGATAAACATGAGAAAAAACATTTGAATTAAAGTTAAACTCAAAATTAAAGGAGGACCTTGGTGATGAATGGTAGAGAGATAAGTAGGAAGTTTTCAAAATAGGCGTGGCTCCTCCACTGAACAGCAGTTGGTTACCATGGAGACTGAATGCAGTGGTACAAGCACAAATAGTGCTTGTACCACTATTTGGTTTAGGGCTTAAAACAAAATGGTTCCATTTGAACTAAACAACCTTGAACCAGTAAGGAGCTAAGATCACTCAACATTTAAAACCTTTTCAAAACTACAGCAAGTATTCTTCTTAGTTTCCATAACTGGACGCACAAAAGACTACAACAGCTAGCATAATGGGCAATAGGTGTGTGTCTGCCTGAAAATCCAAAGTTATATCTTATCAGTTCTTCCTAGTTTGAGTAACACAGACAAAACTACCAAAGGCCCAGCCGAACAGAGATTAATCAGTCAATGTCATAAGCAATCATTTTCCTAACCTGCTGTTGGTGCAACGTCTACAACAGGAGTCTCTCCCGTTTCCTCTTCAGTCTGCTTGACCTCTGGCTTCAAATCAAGACTGGTCTTCACCTCCATCAGCCTCTGTTTGACCTCTGAGCACGTGGCCGGCGGTGGCGGCGGCAGCGACAGAGGAGCGACCTTGTTTCTGGTCAGTCTCGGAGTGGACCAGCCACTGGAATCGGAAGCGGTCTCCCAGCCCTCCCAGAACCAGGGCTTGTGGGAATGCTCCATCACTCGCCGGGTCAGGCGGTATTTCAGAGAATCCTCGTAGCATTTAGAGAACGTCTCCCATTTGGGATCCCTGAACTTCTTCATATATTCTGTCCTGACCTTCTTGGTCACCATGGTTTTTGGTATCCAGTCTTTTGGAAGTAATAATCCTGGAAATTTAGACAAAAGGAAAAACCTCAGAGCTCAGAGCTATTCAACCTCACAGTTGGGATGGTGCTTCCAAATATCCCCGTTATTCCTCCAAAGTTTACAAAGGTCATTATGGCCAAACAGTTTGTTATCATCAAACTATGAAACATGTCGCCAAAAATGGAGGACTGAGTCCATTTGCACATTTTGGACCAAAACACATTCATAGATTCGACTCCCAGACCCGACGACATTTGCCGCATGTCTTCCCCCCTCTCCTTACCCCCATCCTGTTAGCCTACTGTCAAATAAGGGACACTAGAGCCCACAAAAAGCCCCCTGGTGTGAAAAAAAAAGAAATGTTGAGATTAATCCCCAAAATTTTCTAAAAAAATTTCCAGTTTGAAAAGTCAAAATATTTGATATGAATAACCTTAAAACAAACTTTAGAAAATTTGTCCGTTTTAAACATCTGAACTTTTCTGAGATTAATCTCAAAGTTTATGTGGTTTTTTTTCTTCTAGCAAATATTCGACTTTTCAAACTCAGAAATGTTCAAGTGTTTTCGACAAACTTTCTGAGCTTTTTCTGTAGAAACACTCCTTTTTTGAGAGACAGTAAGTTCAAATTGTGCCTTTTTCTACCTAGAAAGCCCTAATATGCAGTTACTTAGAACGTGAGTAGCATTTTATCAAGAGTTTTGTTTTACTCTTTAGTAATTTCTTGAACAGTTTTTACTTTTACTTGAGTAAAAATCTAAAGTTAAAGTAGTGCTACTCTTACTTATGTACATTTTTTTGGGAGGGCGGGGGATACTCGACCCATCTTTGGATACATTTAAATTTATGGCTTGTACAGTATTGTCGTCACAAATTCTGCTGTAAACCATGCTAGCGGAACCTTTTCAGTTAAATAAAATAGGAACAGTTAGTCTTTTATTGCGGTCCAACACACCTCTACAGTCGATTGGCGTCTGCATTTGAACTGACGGGGGAAATAAATGCAACATTTGGGTAAATGAAGTGGATAAATGCTGGAAAATGGTGCTCTGGTTTTGGATCAACGGTCAGAATCTGATGACGTTTCAACAGAGGGGCTCGCGCGCTACCTGCAAGCCCCGCCCACCTCTCCATCCAAAACAGATTAGCTACTAAACGGAGGCGGATTGAGGTTTACTACACTTTTACTGGGCCACTCATCCACCACAACCATTAACACACACCTCCCGCCTGCCCCGACTTTATTAAACAGACTCTTAAAATTACCTGGAATATATATATATACACGGTGAGAATATGAATAATTAACTGAAGAGTCTGCCATTGATCCAAAGCTAAAACCAAGTCAACGTTCGTTGCCGTTTTAAAACGGTGAATATAGAAATATAAAAAGCGCAATGAAGAGCGTGAATTACAGTTTTGCACCAAATAAGCGGGTGAAATAAACGTTAGCGACGTTGACAACCTTCCTGTCTGCAGCTCAGTAAGCCTGTTTATTATTAAAGCTGACGGCTCCAGACAGGACGGATGATTCTGCCGTGTTAACTTACCACAGAGATCCCGTCTGTGTACGTTCAGTTCGGCTTTCAGACGGCCAGCATCGCCCAGCTGACTGACAGCTTATAGAACAGGTGCTGAACTGTTCAAGCTAGCAACAATAACCTGACTTTCATTTCCGGTTTCACAATAAAAGTTCAAATGAAGCTGAGATGGCCACATCGAGCGAACCAGACTAGAAAGTTGGTTTAAGACAAAATTTTAGTAAAATTGAAACGGAGTGATTACATAATAAAATATTTAATAGACAAGTGGAAAGAATACAGAGATCTTACATCTCAATTGATTCAGAACTACAGATACCAAAAGGCGTATTTTGAAAGAATAAACAGCAACTTCCGTTATTTTTATTGTGTGTTTTCTGTTAAATTCACGAAGGCAACGTAAAGATGTTTTGATAACGGATAAAAAAAGATGTTCTCTATGGAAAAGCGAGAGCCCAAACAGCGCATGCGTGCTCTCGGTGTGGGTTTTAAATACGCCATGAAAAAACTGATCAGCTGATGGCGGCTTCTCACGTCTGACATATTAAAAGGGCCATTCCATTAAACTTCTTATTATTGAATAATAATGATGTTATTATTCAATAAATTATATTATTGAAGAGTCCGTTTATTTTAGGAACTTTATCATTAAGTGAAACAATCGGTTGAAAGCCTTCATTTCTGGTAAATACAACAATTTTCCACTTACATCAGACCAATAAAAAAAAATTATTTTTAAACAAATATGGCTTAATCAAAAATATCTCTAATAGCTACTTAAAGGCTGTTTTTTAAAAAAAACAAAACTTTTAATCTGACAATAGCCTCATCAGGATCTTAATTTATTATTTAGATAAACTAGATTCCCCATAAAATTATTTAGAATATATATATATATATTTTTTTTTACATAAAGCCCTGAAAAATCTGTGTATCATTAAATTTGTTTGCTCCATATATTCCTAAAAATAGAGCACTTTATTCCCAGACTTAAGTCAGAAAAGTTTAGATTTTCCTCTCTGGATCATATCTGCATTTGTACTAAAAGTATTCGTAGGGAAAATCACAAAGGCTGGCTAGTGTCTTCTGGACACAGAATTACAGAAGGAAATACTTATATCGCACAAAATAAGGTCAGTCCATTTACTATTTAACAGATCTATGAACTCAAAACAATCAGAACTGGAGTACGTCAGGGCTGTGTTGTCTCACCTTTGAAATTTAAACTATACAAATTGCTTAAAGTTTGTATTAAGTGGCAGTTTATTGTGTGAAGATGCTTAAATGAGGCCTTTTTGTAGAACCAGACACCTAAAATCAGACTGTACACCTGGTGTGCCTCAGCTAGCCCAGTGTTTCCAAATTTTTTCACAGTTGGAAGCCAGAAGGAATCTATTTTTGAAGCAATGAAAGTAGATCATGTCAGTTCATTTAGAGCTAATTTCGCACCTCATTTTGTACATACTGAACTTATAACCTTTGTTAAACTGAGTAAAGAACATTTTTACTGAATTATGTTACTAGTTACTTCTGATTCTACAGAAAAACCATCAGTAAAGTTTAGAAAAGTCAAAGTTTCAATGCTCTTCTCAGAGCATTGAAATGATTATTTCTCAGGAAAGAATTATTTAATAAATAAATAAAAGGTTACAAATCATTCCCTCCTTGTGTTTTTGCAAAAAAAGTCAAGAAATCAAGAATTACCAACATATTTATTTAGAAAAGAGTAAAACTCATACAAATCTTGAACATTATTAGAGTGTAAAGCCAAACAGAAGTGCAGAAAGCTTAACTGCAGTAAAAGCTGCCATCACATCTGAGCCTGAAAGTAATGTTCATAGTTGGCTCGAAGGACAAATTCAAAGTAAGGCTTTGATTTCAAAGTGCTCAACTCGTCCTGTTCCAACAGCTCTTTCACATCAGGCAGGTAGGTCTGCAGAGGAACACCTGGAAGGAAAGGAGACTTAGTTTAAGGTTTCTCTATAAGAAATGCGTTTAAAGCAAGAAAAGATCGGATTCACTGCAAATTTATATATTTATTAGATTGTTCTAATCCATGAATATCTGCATCAAAACGACACATTCAACCCAATGCTGCTGATCCATAAGTTTAACACGAATAAATCAGAAAGTTTAACACAAAACTTTAAGTTTTTACTTAGCTACTTGGCTTAGACGGAATTAAGCAAAGTAAAAATATTGCACGATTCAAGAACAATTAAGGAGTAAATAATTAACAGTTAAAAGTTATTTCAATTTAATATATATTAATCTGTGTCTATGAACATTAAGCGCTGATATGGAGATATATACATTTATTGTAGTGAATTACCATTTTGAGCAAGAGTTTGTGTGTAAACTTATGGACTAGAAAATTGATACATTTTTAAACACCTTTTGGTTTATTTTACGAATCATTTTGTTTAAAATATTGCATGTTTATTTGTGCTTCTTTCCCATATATTTATTCTGTCAAACTTTTAAATGAAAAGAAAAAGATAAGAAGAAAAACAAAAAAGAAAAGGAAACAGAGAGAAAAAGGAACAAAATAGAAAAAGAGACCAGAGAAAAAACAAGAGGGACAGAAAGAAAAGAGAGAAAAATAAAGTAAGAGAAAAAAAGAAAGAAAACAGTGAGGCGTTTTGATTTGTTCCTAACATCCAAAGTAAGGATTCTGCCATTTTACTATAATAATAATCTAACTTGATGTGTTTCACCTTCTTGAATGAGTTTAAGGAGGATTTTCACAAAGATGCTGTCTTTAGCTGCTTCCAGAGGATCGTCGCTCCCATCAGCAGAGGACCAGCTGAAAGAAACCAGCAGTAAAGTCACATTCTGTGAAATATTTTACAGAATAACAATGTAAACCTGACAGAACTCTATGACCACTAGAGGGCAGTAGAAGACAGTTGTGACCATAATGAAAGAGTTCCTTTTCATGCCATTTATTTATTAATAGGTTAATCTAAAACTAATCTGCGCTGTAATACATCTTATGTTATTGCATTTCAGACAATTAAATGTTTTTCTTATTAAAAATTATTTGTTTTTTTTTTGCATCTTTTAATGCATTTCTATTATAAAAAAGGGTTAAATTTAAAAAGAAATATACACAATAAGCCAATTTTATCAGTTTAATTGATTAACTGAATAATTGATAGAATTATTGGTATTTTTCTCTCTGCTCTGCATTCATGAAACATCCTCTTTTGCAAGGTTAATCAGATGCTGCTGGCTATTGTTCTGCTTACTCGTCATAACAAATGGACAAAAGTGAAAAAAAGTAAGAGCAAAAATCTTACTCTATATTATGTTAGCGTCACAGTAAACCAAACACCAACCACGACCTCTGATTTAACCTCTCAATAATTTAAATTAAATTAAGCTCTTACTCGTCTCTCCTGAGTGCTTTGCTTAAGATTTCACATTTTAGAGAATCGATGTCCACAGAATTGTCCTGAAACAAAATCACAGAAAATCGTTTACATGACTACTGATTCAAAATGGCATCCAGAGGTGCAGCAGAAACAGGACGTTACCTCATCGATGTATTCCAGCAGGTCCAGAGCTTTTTTGAAGTCGTACTCGTTGGCTTGCCTGTTGTCATCGCAGATGTACAGCTGGAGGGAAGGAAATGCTAATTTGTGAAAATTATCTTTCATAATCTGAGGTTTACCCAACTGGATTACTTAGCAGAACTATAACACCGGATTCCTACAGTTCTGTGAGCCAAATAAATATATCTATAAAGTGCATCCATCTCAACATCCCTGTGAGGATTTCAATTTTTTATCCAATTTTTGGATCCAGTCTGTTATATGAGCTTCATTCTAACTTGTGATCTTTTGTTTGTTTCACTGTTACAGTAATTTAAGCCTCTTGAACGTTTTCTCATAATTAAAACAAACAAAATGTTGTGTATTTTCTTTAACATATATGTAACACAACAACATAAACTGTTGAATAGGGATGATTGATAGTTGATCTAAAGTTAACTGATCTTAACTTTAGATCAGTTAATCAACTTTAGCTTATCAACTAAATTAACGATTAGTTGATAAGCACCCATTTTCTGGAAAATCTAAATTCTCTTTTATCAAAGGGGCCGACTGTCTTTCCACATATCAAGGGATAATTGTCATATAATACCAAATAATTTTTTTAAATTATTATTTCAAAACCGTGCAAGGTGAATTTTTCACTTTGTGTTATCTCCACCACTTTTCATCACACCCTCGGCTTCGTAGCAGCTATTAAGGCGAAACTTAAGGAGCTTATCGAAGGCTTATATTTCAAAACAGAACCGTATAAAGTGCATTTTTCATCCCACAACGGACTCAGCTTGAACCGTTTATCTTTCCCGTTTTAATGTGCCCCCGCCGCCATTTTGATTCCTGTACCTACGTCTCCGTTTAGGGATGACTAGCGGCGCCCCCTGCTGGACGGCGGTCAAACTACAACACTGAAATAAGGATAAGCGGACATTATTAGCTAATCGATTGAAACTAATTTTAATCTAATAAACCATTACTTGTGAATAATAAAAAAGTGGAAGCAAAATCAAGCATACATTCAATATGTGTAACAAATTGCTAAAAATGTGAGACAGAAGCTGGTCAGATTATTCTGTATAAAGATTTAAAGCCGGTAGGTACCTGATCCTGGATGACAGTTGTGTGATCAGTGTTTTATTTTTACCTGTATGAGGTTGTGAGCGCTGAGCAGAGGCATGGTGTCGGGGTTCTGCTCTTTCTCCTCCAGGAGACGCTTGGGCAGGGTCTCCTGATGCAGCAGAAAGCGCTCCTGCTCCACAATATCTGAGTCAGGCAGAGACATGGCGCTGTCAGCTACAGCTTAAAAGGTTGCAATGTTTTATTATTACAGCTTGTCTCTCTAGAAATGCAGAAAAATAAACGGTAAACGTAGGGCTGAAACAGTTAATTGTTAATTATTGAAATATTCGTCAACTTATTTCGTAATTGGTTAATTTTAACTGGAGAATACAGACTTAAAAAAGGTAATTGGCTGAAAAAACAACATATTCAGAGCAGTAACTAAGTCAAAATTGTACAAAAAATATATACATTTTGCATTTCCGGTCTGATTCCAATTCTGAAAATAAAAAATTCTAAGCAATTATCCAATTACTAATCAGCTAATAACTAATAACTTTTAGCTGAAGCATCTTTTACAACAAACGATCAAGTATACACTAAAGAAATGCTGTTATTCCATGCATTTTATTAAAACACAGAAGAGCAGAGCTGTCAGAGTTAAACAAACTCAGTCTAAAACCGTCTCATGAGGGTGGATATTTTTTTACCGTCGACTTGTTTGCTGATCTCATCCTGTGGCAGATCTGAGGCCAGCGCCGTCAGCTTACTGAGAGCCAGCAGAGTCTTCTTCTTCACAAAGTATCGCGTTTCTTTGTTGGCTTGACTGTAGAGAGTCCTGTGGGCCTGCAGGGAGCAAAGTTATAGATAACATGAAATATATGCTACTCACAAAAATATTAACATTAGGGAAGCATCTCATATTGATGTTTCAGGTCTCTTTTAAAAGTAAATTCATTTTCAGTGACTTTTTACACAATGAGCGTTGATTTGCCATTTTCTATTTTAGAATATCTGTTGACGTTTTAGGTGCTTATAGCATAAGCACTTATCTCTAGATGGACTTTTATAAACAATATGTCTAAAAAGTATTAGGAAGTGAAATATTGATAATGTAAAACAATTAAACATAATATTGAAAACATGGAAAATCATACATATAAAACAAGAGAGATTAAAAAAACATGACATAACCAGTTTTTTATATGTATTGAAGTTTACAGTTATAAACTTTAATAAATTTCATAAGTATATCCATAAGCTTACAAAAAGATGTTTATATTAAATAAGCAAAAAGCCTTATTTGCTTTTAATAATTTTATTTTATTGTTATTATTGTCTTGATTTATCTGTCCACACTGCACAGTATGTTAGGTAAACATTTTATTTTTTAAATGTGCTTTATAAATGGGACTGGATTGATAAAGTGGAATATTTGGTTTTTGCACAGCTGAACTTAATGTGACCTTCTCTAAATATCTGAATGCACATTATCAACTTGATAATGTTTCAGTACTTTTTGTTCAACTTGTTGTCCTCCAACAGGGAACTGACTAATTACAACTGAAAACAGTTAAAAAAAAACTTAATATGGTTATTAATTTAAGGAACCTAGGCACATTTTTCCAAACAATAAAAGCCCCGACTCTATTTACAAACTCATTTTCACTCAACTTGAAATTTAGCAAAAAAATTTTTTCTTCTTTTAAACTGAAAAACCACAGTTTACATATGCCATTAAAGCCAGAATAGCCCCATTCTGAGCTAAAATCAAACACAGTTGGTTTATTAAACAGAGGTCTGTGTTGTGCATACATTCTGGAAGTCGTTGATGCAGATGTGGTGCAACCAGCTCAGGTGTTGGTGAGACTGCAGGAAGCTGCCCAGCTGCTGGTGCTGCGCGGCGGGTTGGGCTAGCAGCTTTCCCCGCTTCCCTTTCTCCATGTACCAACGAAACAGGAAGTCAGAGAAGTTCTGGAAAAACAGAGGGAAACAAAGGAAGAGTTTGTTTACGTGAGCAGGATTTGGATTTTAATGTTTGTTTGTGTTTAGATGTTGTTTGTTTCAGAAATGAGGATTAGCCGTTCTTCACACAGAGTTAATTTCTAGGTTTTCATTTGCAAAAGAGAGAAAAATTCACTGAGTTTTTATGACAGATTGAGCAGAGGACAAGGAGAGTTGGAATTTGGTACAAGCAGGAACAAGATAGAAGGGAAGGAAAAAGAAAGGCAAAAGAAAGAAAAAGAAAGGAGAAAGAAAGAAGGGAGAGATAAAAAAGAAATTCTTAGTAAAAATAGGGAACACTGGAAGGAAAGAAGCAAGGATATAGAACAAAGGATATAAGGAAAACAGGAAGGAAAGAAGGAAGGGGTTGTTAGAGAAAGGGAGGAAGGAAAGTTGCCCAAAAGTAAAGGAACTACATGATGAAGGAAGGAAAGAAGGACACAACATTTAGACATTGGAACAGGGAGTCGAGTTAGAAAATATTTTTTCATGCTGCATTTCCAAATTTATTCCGTATCTTTCCAGAACATGCAGTACCTGGTCAGCGAACTTGGCCATGTAATGCTGCAGACGGTTCTGGTTGTCAGTTTGCTCACACATCTGGACCAGGATGTCGAAGTCGCAGTACTTCTCTGCCAGCGCTGCGACCCACTGGTACTGACCGAGCTCCACTGCAACACACATCATCCATATGGAGGCCCAAAAGGGACAAAATTAAAGACCTACTCAAAACATTAGAGCTACCACAAAATAAATGTTTTATTAAATGCTTAAATCATTTTTTTAATAGAGAAGAAATGTATTAAATATTTAATTAAATGATTAAAATAAAAGCTTATAATAATCAATGCAGATAGCTAAATATGAAATTATTTCATGGTTTCTTTAGCTTTTAATCTTTTCCAACATAATACCCAAGTAAGGTGTCCAAAGTGCGGCACCTTAAGTTTGTTTGAAAGAAAGGAAAAATGCATTTAGTAGCAAAGTTTTTCCATCCATCTTAATTTTGACAATCATTGCCCTAATTTTTCTTAAAAACAGATCTGACTTCTCCGACTAAATAAGAAAACAATTGAACCAAAAATTTAATATGTAAAATAATAAATTTTACAATGCTTTCAACTTGGGGCTGAAAAATGTATCACAATAGAAACATTTCATATTAGTTGATGTTAATAATTATTGATTAATTTTTTTGTTTTAAATATCTGAAACTCTGCCAAACAGGTGATGTGACCTTTCCTGTTTTTCAACAGTTTTCTCTTCACGTTGTTTTTAAAAAAATATATTTTTAAATGTGGTGAAACCTTAAACTGCTGCTGCACAGTTACTCAGCAGGTTGTTGCTAGGCAACCACAGAATGAGTGAGTTGCTAGGCAACCAAAGAACGAGCGAGTTAGCTGATTCCACCAACATTTGTTTAACTGAATAATAAATATTCTGTCAGATATATCTGTTGATATTGATCATGTCTATCGTGATGGATATCGTTATTGATTTATTGTCCAGCCCTGTTTCAACTCAACGACTCGAAGGAAAAAAGTTTGGGCGCCTCTGATGTAAGAGATTGTCAAAGCTTAGCGTCTTCCACTCACACAGAGGGCTGAGCAGCTCTGAGCGCAGCTGGCTGTACTCCATCTCCAGGCCGTCGTAGCGCTCTTGTTGGGCCCCCAGGGGCCCCTGCTTCTGCAGGGAGGACAGCTGGGCCACATAGCCACCCAGGTAGATGTCCAACAGCGCCACCAGCTGCTCACAGAGGGCGCTGCGCAACTCTGAGTCGGCTTGAGGGTAGACGGCGTGCAGGATGATTTCGTGCTGGTGAGAAAGGACGGTGCGAACGCCTCCTACACTGCCTGAAGCTGGAGGGAACGGGGTGGGGGGAAACTGTTCAATATTTAATTATTATTTAATGTTAAATCAATACGTGGCTCTGGTATATTACCCGTCCATGGAATATATTCTGGCTCTGCAGCTGCATTTTCTGAAGCTCTGTACATGGAGGCTTTCGTCTCTCTGTACTGACCTGCAGCCTGAAGCATGTCCTGCACACAGACCACAAGTTTTCTGATTTCTATTTTTGCATAAAGAACAAAAGAGCCAACATGGTGCAATGATGTTAGGCATAAATATTAGCTACAAGCTGCATATTTCCAGGATCAAAGAGCACAAAATAACTCAATTTATGGAGTTTTGCTATGCAGAAAAACTCCAAAAATATTTGCCACTTAGAATTTGTTCACTTTTCATATATTTTCTCTGCTTTAAAAAGTATTTAAAAAGTTACGCAGGAGGAGGCGGTGTTTAGCGGTAAAGGCTATACAGCTCTGGGAACTCAGAGTGGGCTTTAACCTTTGACCTAAGGTAGGGTTCGAGCTAAGAGGTCAACATTTCACCCCTAAATTCTAATGAATATTTAACACTAGAACTTTAAGACATTTTAAGTATTCAAAAATAAATAAACAAAACAAGAGAAACAACAAATAAAACAAGTTATTTGTAAACAAAATGGATCTTCAAAAAAGGACAATTTTGAGACCAAAGCACCAGACTGAAGTTTTATCATCCAGAAAGAGAGAAAAATAACACATCATGCAAATGGAAATGATTGATTTAATTTTTATTTATTATGTGATTAATGGATTTATTGCTCACTGCGACAGGCCTAGCTGTGAACTAGTGACGCGTTTACCTTGAGTATGTTGTTAACTGTGAGCACAACGTCAGCCCACTGCTCTGAGTCGACCGGGTTCTCCTTCAGAATCCGCTCCTCCTCCTCCACCAGACAGTCGAACAACAAGGAGATCTGAGACACCTGGGGAAAAACGCTACATCAGGGGTGTCCAAACTTTTAGCCGTGGGCCAAAACTGTAGACTCAAAAGTAATGGCGGACGAAAAAATAAAAACCTAAAATCAACCAAATAAAGTGGCCCAATATTTACTGTAGGTCCAAATCCCAAAAGGGATTTTTACAACTGTGAATCAGATGGAAAAAGGAGTAAAATTTCCCCAAAAACTCAGAAATTTAGTGACTAATATCAGAAATTTTTTAAATATTTTTTTTGGGGTGGAAATTTCTAATATTAATCTGAAAATTTTACTTTTTTTCTAGCAAATTTTCTTTCTGAGGTTACTCTCAAAAGTTCTTAGTTTCTTGAAAGATTTTTTTTTCTTCAACAAAGATGCTAATACTCCATTAGCTGTTCTAACAAAAACACATTTAGTTTTCAGTTTCTTTTGGGCTCGACTGAATACATTTTTAGTAATAAGAACAGGATTTGGGTGACTTTGTTCCTAAACACTTGCTCTACTTAGCCAAATTTAGGAAAGAATAAAAGATCATTTTGGATGCAGCAAAGTTGTTTTTTCAGTAAAAGTCTCCTGGTTTTACCTTTTGTTAAAACTTGGTTATAAAAACACAAATACTTTGTCTTGTACATTACATGTTTCTGTGTAAAAAAAAAAAAAGATGTTGGTAACAACTTTTCTGCTGGTAACAAATTAAAAGTCTTCATCTGCATCTACGGAAAAAATCTGAATCATTTTGAATTGCAGTCGGGGGCCGCACAAAATCAGTCCAAGGGCCACAAATGGCCCCCGGGCCTCACTTTGGGCACCCCGGCGCTACATCGTTTAAACGTCATCCGGCTGCCAAACAGCAGTTCCTCAGTCACACACCTCCCTGAAGAAAACGTCGGCCGCCGTGAGGCTGGGCGGCACCGCGGTGTTGCTTCGCTGCAAAGCGACGTTGATGGCCCGGTTCACCAGCTCGGCGTGTTTGTTGTGGTGGTTCTTCAGCACCATGGCCGCCTGCAGCTTCTCCGCGTGCTCGCACAGCAGCAGGCGGGTTGCCATGGGAGACGACCTCACCGTCACCTGGCTGAGTCGGTCCAGCAGGCCCACCTGATCCACAGGTCAAACGTGAGACGTGAAGAAACCAAACATGCAAAAGGAAGAACGGAGTTAGGATACCTGGAGCAGGAAGTCCATGAAACAGCAGTGAGCCTTCATCTTGTCCTCCAGCTGGTGGAGGATGATGAGGGACGTGAGAGGAAAACCAGCACTCTCTGAAATAAACAAAGAAAAAGATGAAACTCAAGTTATTATCTTTGGACCTAAAGAAGATCCATTTTTTGGGCTGTATTTAAATTGTATTGAAATGAATGTATTTCGCAAAACTTCAGTAGAAACAGTTTTTTTGTATCACACGAGTCGTGATCATCAGCCGGACGTTACAACTGGAGGAAATGACAAAAAAGTCCACAGGAAGTAGTTGGAGGATGATGGCGCTGGATGTCTTTTAATGACTTATTTGCACAAACAAATTCACGTGTGATTTTTCTTGCGATTTTTATTTGATGGAAACAGCAATCGAGAAATTTTGTGTTTTTGACATTAACAAAATATTGACAAAAGTTTTGATTCCCCAGAATCAGAAGCAAACATGGAGAAGCAGAACTCACTTTTTATCCTCCTCTAATCTGGAACAACCTTCCAGAAAACTGCAAAACTGCAGAAAGACTGAGTATCTTTAAATCAATGCTAAAAACTCACCTAATTAGAGCTGCCTTTGATTAGTAGTACATGCAACACTGATCAACATATTTGATGTAATTGCTGAATGAATTTGGTGATGGTATTTCACTAAATGTAATGTGCAGCGCTTGTTTAATAATTGGAACCATATGAAGTTTTTAAGATGGAAAGCACAACTCACCGCCGAGGACGGACTCGGCCCAGCGAGGGTCTGACGCCGGATAATCGTCCACCAGTTCCAGGTTGATCTGAACCACAACGCCGTCCAGCTCAGCTCCTTCCTCTCCATCAGCGTCAGCAGGAAACAGGTCGTCTGTGACCGTCTGAGCGCCAACCAGGTCGTTACTGAGCAAGAAGGAAAACACAGGAATCACACTAATATTCTATTATGACTGCAGTTTTTCTTTATTTTAAAGCAGGTTCATGCAGTAGTGAATACCAAAATCTAAAGAAATTAGAATACTAACTAGGGCTGGATCAATTTAAAATATTTGTATTAAATAAGCTTACGTGTTTAAATGAAAAATATGCAGAATGTACCTTTATTTTATTCAATTAATTGAATACGTTTACATACACAAAATAAAGAAAAGTTCACCTTTTTTCTCTGTCTGATGTTAAATCAGTTAAAATGATCAAAATTATTTTTTATTTGCTGAATGTCACAATAATGCGAGAACTAATTTGTCACAAGTGAAGTTTCATTTTGTCAGTCTTGTTATGTGCTTCGGGCACATTGCAATTCTTTCTATTTATTTTTCTAGATTGTTTTGTGTATTGACTTTAGCTGAATGACTTTTTGTTTAATATATTTTGGAGTTTGGATAATTTCTTTTTTGTAATTAATTTGATTTTGTTAATTTGTGGCGCTGTTGGTCCACCTATAAATAGGCTGCGTTTCGACATGGTGGAGATCCGTCCTTCCACTCGTTTTCGCTCCACCACCACCGAAATGTGTCCTGACGCGGTGGGCGCACGTCTCCAGTAGCTGTAGGCCGCAGCCAACGTCTCCAGCCTGCCATGCGGTATTTTTGTTAGCCTTTGTTGTTTGCTGTTTTTGGCCTGGTGGGACCGGTTGTCCTGTTTTCAATTCTTTCTTTGCAGTAGATTCTTTTTTTTGCTATAGAGCGGTACTATTAGGGGCTTTGACGGCCCTGTATAGGGTCGTCCCCCTGCTGTATCATTTTGTTCTTTTTGATCGGCTCACCAGGTCTAAAAAGTATTAACTTTCTGTTAATACTTTTGGGGTTTTGTTTTTTCCTCTGAGGGTATTTAACTCTCTCTCTTTTTTTTCCTCCACAGAAAATCAAAGCAGCTGAACCAAAAGAAAAGTTAAAGAGTTTTAAAATAAAATATTTTTTCTGAACCCTCAGTTTTGCCTACGTGTCCTCTGATACGTTGTGCCCTTTTTGGACGTAACAGTCTATACTAGATGCATGAAAAGGTAAGAAATAGTTGTTTTGTAGCGACATACCGGCAGAACTGGAGGAAAGCTGCCTTCAGCAGTTTGGTTTTGTCCTCTTGAGCAATGGGCTCTGCTCTGGTTGGTGTTTCCATGGCAGAAATCTGGGGAAAAAAAATTATATCAAGAAAGTTATTAAATGATTCAATGCAAATTTTTACTTCAGGTTTCCCTGCTTCTAATCAGTGTTTCACATCTCAAACGGTGCGTTAGAGGGTTTGTTTGGAGGCTCACAGAACCAGAAGACATAAATAAATCAGACTTATTATTTCTCTCATTGTTGTGAATTTTAGCAAGTAGAAATAATTTAGGTAATTCCAGCTAAAACCTAAAACAAGTCAGGGAAGAGGTGGAGGAGATAAATCTTTTCACAGATTATCTATTTCATGTTCATCCTGTCATAATAAGAAAGAAATCAATTAATTGAATGATAAATTAAAACTAACTCAATTATTTCCATTAGCATAATTTATTGTTTTTCTCTTTTCTACCAAAAACTAGATAATAAAAGTCTTCAGTCTGATGCTTTGGTCTCAACTAGCAGTTCCAGAGTTAAATGTTTATCAGAATTTAAAGTTTATTGATCTTTGATCATGTGTCCTTCCATTTTTAAGCCATTCCCATTATATTACTTCAATGTGGTCTTAAAACAACAATATTATCGTTTATCACAATAACTTCTGGGACAATTTATCGTCCAGCAAAATTTGTTATTGTGGTAGTTATGTTTTACTATCATGTCATGGTGATAGTTTTAAACTAGTAAAAAAATATTTTTATAAAAGTTACATAGTTACATACTACAGCTTTAAACCAAGTACAAAACATCCAGAAGAATAAAGTTATAATTCAGTAGAATCCTTCAACTGAATAAGACGCATGCTTCCTTGGTGTAAACCTTCAGAGATATCGATCATCGGATTGTGTTTTGGTCGTTTTACCTCGGGCGCTGCAGCCAGCGAGGAGCACAGCGAGTCCTCCATGGTCTCTGGCAGGATGGAGGCGCTCTCTCTGGCCACCACAGCTACCAGTCCACTGTTCTGGGAGAAAAACACCGGCAGGTTGGAGCAGCAGCCTCCTCCACGTATGCCATCACCTGAACAGACAGACACATTTGTTTGCTTACACTTAAACCCCACATTGATGCCTTTCCCTGCACTCGTCACGTCACTTTTCTTTTCCAGTAGCCATTGTACAGCTCATACTGCATTAGAACCAGCTGACCAAATAAGCTGGAGCTCAGTTTAGGTTGCTAGGCAATGGGTTTGCCAAATTTTTTTTGGCTGGGGTTGCTAGGTAACGGCACAGTGCAAGTTGAATGTGTCTTAATAATCAGTAGGTTTTTGAAATGGCTCATTTTCTATAAAAAACGTTAACATATTTCCAGAAAAAGTCTGGGTGCGTTTTTTTTTAAGCACTTTATTTTTAGAAGCAATAAAAACCTAAATAGAAAAACAAAAACATGCTAAATGTGAATTTTTTATAACAGTTCCCCTTTAAGTCTCTTTTATGTTACTGTGTTGGTGGAGAGAAACAACACAAAGTCAAATCCTGATTAAAACAACTGTTTTTAACAACTTCTCTCTATCTGCACATTTATATCTGTACTTCTGTCTCTATGCTAATAGCAGTGATAAAGACAAAGAAATGTCTTTTAAAAGAAATATTTTAATAAGCTCTCATTAGTCTGTCTTCTAATAATGTCATAAAACCCAAAACAAAGCAAAAATGTCATCAATATTCTTTCCTTATGGAATTTAAAATTTTTTATTTAATTTTTTTTTTTTTAATGAGTTTATGTAAGAAGGGAAAGAAATGAGTCTTACCTGATGAGTTGAAGCTAATTTTCTCATCTGGTAGCGCCGCCCTGCTGGTGCCGGTTGAGCAGGCCGACACCATCTGCTTGTTGTACAGGATGGCGGTGGTACCAGGTGGGTCAGGCAGCACAAAACGTGTGGCCTGCAGCTCTTCCTCGCTCTGATGAAACCGCACAGAGTCAAAGAAGGCCATTATAAAGAGTACATCCGGAGAGAATAAACCCCCGGCTGGGCAATAAGGCTGAGAAACGTATCACAATACAAGCATTTCATATCAGTCTTTAGATGAGTATTATTAGTATTTTGTTTTAAATACCTGAATATTGCTAAACTGGTGGCGTAATCTTTCCTGTTTTATCCGCAGTTTTCATTCCACACCGTTGTATTTTTTTATTTTTAGGCAGTTATGAGTCACAGTGGCCAAACCTGAAACTTCTGCTGCGCCAGTTACTCGTTGCTAGGTAACCAAAGAGTGAGCAAGTTACTCGTTGCTAGGTAACCAAAGAGTGAGTTAGCCGACTCCAAAAACTGACTTTATTTCAAAGAAATAACATTACACAGAGGATCTTTTAACACAATGATAAATATCACAATGCTACAATAACAATAAAAAATAACCAGACATTGACAATATTAGTGTCAAGGTCTTGCAATCTATAAAGTAGAATAAATAAAGTAACAAGCAAAAGTTAAATAAATGTATCCATACATGGTTAAAATAAAATAATGTGTACCTTTTAGTCTACATAAATACTATTTTAACAAAACGTGACAAAAACACATTCAAATATGTAAATTAAAACTTATCAGCAAGATATAGAAGCTTGTTTTAAGTCAATAATTCCTTGATATTGGTGAAAAATTATCAGTTCTATTGGCAGATTATTTCACTTATAACATGGGGAAATTGTCTTGTTATAAGTAAATTTATTTGCCAGTTGAACTAGTACTTTTTCACAAATATTAAGGATTTCTTTTACTTAAAACAAGCTCTTATATCTTGATGCAAAGACAATTGTAAGTTAGTTTTGTCTTATTTCAAATGTAATAAGATATTTGCACAAGAAATGAGATTTGGTGTTTTTGCAGTGAATAATGTCGAGAAATGTGTATTTTTAGACATTCTATGATAAATTTGTATCCGCTTGTAATGTTTTCCATCTTTTTTCAGGCTTTTCTGTTTATTGCTATAAAAGTCTCAGACTATTAACATAAGAGAGGAAGATTATCATTTTATACTGATTTTCCAGAATGTAAAAACTAAGTTCTTGAAGCGTGCCGGAGCAGGACGGACACTGACCTGGAATGGACAGCTGTACTTGGTCACCTCCACGGTGAACTGGTCAGAGATTGTGTCTCCGGTCTCCTGCAGGGTGACCAGGCAGAAATAAACCAGGCAGGGCGAATCTGATGGATGCCAGGCTGCAGCCAAAACCACCAGGCCGAGTCTGGAGGCATGCACAACAGAGTCTGGGATTTAGACATCATACGGTGGGCACAGAGTTCAAATTATCAGGGTGTCAGTTATTTGATTTACAAGGTGCAACAAGGAGTCTAGTGCTTAAAAGCATCAACAGTCGCCCAAAACGATAAAAAAAAAAGTCACAGTAAACACATGATGCTACATTAAAGAGGCAGGATTAAATGTTTTCCAAGCACATAGGGCCGCTTTATAGCACAATCAGGCAAATAATTGTTATAAAAACGTTGTATATATCAAATATGACTTAAAAGAAATTTGACTTTATAATTTAATGCCTTGAAATTGGGCCTCTGTCTCTTTAAGAAACTCCTGCAATTTCTGAAACTACAAGAAGTCATCACAACATGGCTCCTCTATTAAACCTTTAACAACATTTTTATCTGTTTCAATGAGAAGCAGCTCATACCATGAGCTTAGCTGATGCTCAGTTCCACCAGGTGTTTGCTAATTGCTGCTGGCTAGTCTGAAGGAGCTGAGTGGGGGAATCCCAGAAGCTTGGAAATTATATTTACAAAAATATCTGCTAAAATCTACTTTTGAAATCGATTAAATTCAGTATTCACAGAATAAGAAACATAGACATTAATGCTATAAGAAAAGAGATTAAAACCTGTTAATATTGAATTTCTGAATCACACAAAATGCTTTCTTGTCTTTATAATAACCAAGTTAAGACTTTTTTTTTTTTTACCTTCCCTTCATATTTCCTCTCTTATCATCTAGTTTGCAAGAAACTCTTGCATTAAGGTGCAACGACCTGATTGTGTCAGTGTGTACTGCTCTGGTTTTGTACTTTTGCTGCATTTTAATCAACATAAATCACAATAAAATTGGACTGAAATGATTTCTCATCATCAGTCTGACGTTTTTCATTCCCTTTCAGACAGAAAGATGAAACCACTCACTGGCTCGACTTCATATCCAGGTATGTGACGTTCGCTCCCTCCTTCAGCTCCTCATAGTTGCTCTCTGACCCCTGGGGGAAAACGGTTCAGTCACATTTTCTGGAAAATCAATGTTTGCTTAAATCATGCAGCTTCCTATAATTTAACAATAGGATTTAGCAATTTTATTAAGGCCTTAGTTTTGAGTAAGGCTGGGCGATAAATTAATATTATTAATCAAATTTTTGGCTTTTGAAGATTTAATTTTTAGAAAATGCAGATTATTTTTCACCAGTGCAGTCTTTGAGTTTCCATATTTCAGAGTGATGTCAGCCGCCATCTTGTTTTACAGTTTCTATTTATTTAGACTTTGAATATTAGGGCTAGGCTAGGATTTAATTTTTTGAAATGATGAGAATAAATTCATAAAAGAAGAATGAAGAAGAATTATTACTAGAACTCCAACCAACGAGAGTAACCAAAATTTATAATGTTGCGAATCTTCTGAAGTTAAACTAAGATAAAGAAATACTTAATCGTTTGACACCTCTGCATTACATTATTATTGGTAGCAGGACTTTGAAATTATTGAGCAACAACTGGGTCTATTTTGGAGAAAACAAACAAACAAACTGATCTGGCCATGTCAGATCTTGATAAATCTACAATTTCTTTTCTTTAAAACAACTTTTCTCGTAATTTTAAGACGTTCTTCTGGTAAAACTGCATCTTTATTCTGCTGATATTATGATTATATTAGGCTTCTATGGACCACAAATCTGGAACAAACCTCCAAAAAACTGGAAAAACAGCTGAAACACTGAGTTCCTTTAAATCAAGACTAAAAACCCAACTGTTTAGAGTTTACTCTGAACCATAATAAATGAAACATTAACCAACATATTTGAAATTCATCAAAATGTAATGTTTGTTTCTGGTTTTCTCAATTTTGCGTTGTAGTACTCCGTCCTACAACTCACAGAAGGGTTGACTGAAATAAAAGCCACTTTTTAAAATATATTTATAGTCTTTTCTTTTTAGAACATAAAAAACATCCGTAGTTTCTGTAAATGCAGTCCCAGTTGGATTCCTGACTCCAGCAGTAGTTCGAATCTGCTTTCAGCCATTTCACTGCAACACATGTTGCGTTCTTACTGACCCAGATTGAATCCACGATGCTCTCAGTCAGAGCTTTCCTGGTGTCCCAGCTGAAGATCTGGTGCTCTGTGCTGTCGTCCACTTCCCATTTGCTCACAGTGGAACTGGTCAGCGAGTACAAGCAGCTGGTTCCCTCCACCCACAGGACGCTGTGGAGCTGCGGAGACATTTATAGGATGATTTATATACAGTTCAACTACTGATACTGGACAGATTTTTGGGAGTTTTCAAGGTTTTTCCCAGATCCAGAGCGTTGGTTTGCATTTACAGCAACATTTAGAAACTTTACTTTCTGAAACTTCGCTTTAGGCTTCACTAACACAGCAGGTATTGATGCTCAATTCAGATTTTTTGCTGAAATCAGTTTTTTTGTGTGTGGGGGGGTTGGGGGGATGTAGGCCTATCACAATAACAAATGTTTCTGGACAATAAATTTTCCCAGAAGTTATTGAGATGAACAATAATATTGTTATTTTGAGACCATTTTCAAGTAATATAATATTAATGGCATAATAATGCAACAAAACATTCTCAAGGATTAATAAACTTTAAATTCGAATGAACATTTAATACTGGATCTAGAAGACATTTTAAATATCCAAAATAAATAAACAAAACAATAGAAACAACTAATAAAATGTATTATTTAAAACTGATCTTCAATAAAATGTCTAGTTGAGACCAAAACACCAGATTGAAGATTTTTTGTCATCCTGTTTGTGGTAGAAATCATGCAAATAGAAATGATTGAGTTTGTTTTAATTTAATTGGTTTATTACTTATTGCGACAGGCCAACGTAGTCGTTCATCCTACTAATTTATCTTGGGCCCTTTCTATTATATGTTGAGGTTTGTACACATTATTTAAATAGAAAAGAAAACAAAAACAATAATTAAAAAAGTTTAGAATAAACTGGGACATCAAAAATGTCTAAAACCCATAGGATCCAGTTCACCTAATGTTTTTTTTTTTTTTGGATGTAAAATATCTTGCTGTTCTCCATCTAGCTGGAATTGCAAACTATTAGAAGAATATAACTCACTTTGTCGCTAGCTGGAGGGGAGAGGATGCCGAACAGACTGGACACACGGCGCCCGATCCCGGACAGAACCCCCTGACCCTGCTGCAGGGCTCGGTACTGCAGCTTCCCTGAAGAGTCCGCGCTCGCTCTCAGCAGCTGATTCTTCACAGATGATAAAACAAAGCTTCCACCCTTAGAGAGAGAAAAGAGAAAAAAAATTGAAACAGCAGCAGGAGAACAGGATAGAAACCATCACAAGGGTTAAAAACAAGATTTCTGTCAAGATAAATACAAAAAATATCAAACTCTTTCTGATTTTTACTAACTCTGAGTGCAACAACGAAGTTGCAGAGATCTCCCATGTTCACGTCCGACTCTGTGTAGGTCCCCTCGTGTGCCAGACTCGCCCAGAAGCGAGCTGTTCCTTCTGCAGCCACGGCGAGGATGGAGACGGTCTGAACGGTGGCCGTCCTGAGAGGAGCGGCCGACGTCAGAGCTACCAGGTCGGCCGTGTAGGTGAACTCACTGCTGGGCAGCTGCAGCTCTTTGCAAACAGACAGCTGCAGCAAAACACATGTTTCATTTGCAATCAAACTGAAAAAAGGCTTCATTTATTCTACATCAGAAACTATTTATAACTTATTCATTTTCAACAGATCATATTTTATGCTGATTTCTAGGGCTGGATGAAATGACTTCAAAATAAAAGCTCAGATTTTTTCATCCAAGATCCGATTTTTATCTCTTTTTTTGTTAGCTTTTGTTACTAAATAAAAAATTACAAAAAAATATTTTCAATACAAGATCCAATTTTGTGTGGAGCTAGGAAAAAAATAACATTTTTTCCTAGCTTTTTTCTAAAATAGAAAATATTTTTAAATAGTGGATTTCATTTCAACCATCATATTTATGAGTTGTACAGCAGAGTATTAGAGCCAGGCTACAAGATTATAGTCAAAATATTAGCAAAATAATATTCTGCTAATATATTATTAGCAGAATAATATATTAGTAAAATTACAGGATGCAATTTTACCAGTAAAAACGTCTCAAAATTACGAGAAAAAGTTGTTTTATTGAGATAAAAGCTTTATAGCAGCTCAGTTTGTGTAGATCTTTTTTCACAGTTATTTGTACTAGTTTCAAAGTTTTGCTACTACTAATAATTTGATGCTAATGTGCCAAAAGATTAAGTATTTCTATTAAGTATTAATATAAAGTATAACTTCACAAGATGCTCAACATTCATCGTTTTATTTTTTTGGTATTTTTTATGCAGGAGTTCTCATTAAATTACTACATTACTCTTCTAATATTCCCATAAACAAGAAAAAATATTATAACCTGGATCTAATATTCACAGAGCTGACCTGAATTCAAAGTTCAAATAAATACAAACTGTAAGACAGGGAAAAAAAATCTAAATTTTCCAAAAATTAAATCTTCAATGACCAAAAATGCAAATTATCAATATTTATCGCCCCGCCCCACTGATCTGGTTTATCGTACCTTAGCTACAGCGGTCTGGCAGATCTTCCAGATTATTAGTCTCTCTCCACAAACCATCCAGGCCCAGCCGCTCTCGTTCACCTTTACTGAGATCGGGTCTTCAGCTAGAAGAACCAGAAACAACTTAGAAAACAATAGTGGAAAAAAAAACAACTTTAATATTTCCCCTGTTTATTAACACACCCAACTGAAAATGTGTATTTATTTACAGCATCAATGTTTTGTACATTTATTTGGTGAATTAATACAAAACTTAAAAACATTTCTGAGAGAGAAATTAAGAATAGTTCAAAGTAGGAATCCCCAAGTGACCCTTCAAAGTAATTAGCAATTAATCTTAAATATCTCTAATTAACATTTAGAAATGTGAATGCATAAATATCTGACATATTCTGTCAATTTGGGGCATTTAACAAATACATATAGTTTTAGTAATTCTAGCTGACCTAAAAAATCTAAAGAAACAAAGTGTATGTAAACTTCTGGCTTTAACAGTAGATAGAGCATTCCTGTTTCTTTCCCTCCAATCAGGGATGAGGCTTTTCTCACCTTCAGCCATGGTGAGAGCCTCCATCACTCTGACAGGCAGCGATGAACCAAATGTCTGAACGTCGTAGTAAACCGTCTCAGTGACAGTGTGGTTCTGCACTCGAGTGGGCGTCGACCTGACAAGGAGCGATTGCACACATCAGGACTGGATTTTTAGCATAATCAGCAGCATAATCACACAAAGTGTTAGTTTCTGATAAAATGTGGATTTTAATGATTTGCAGAGGACAGAAGGAAAAGTGTTGATTGAGCTAGACTGCCATTTTTAACTAAAATGCAGTGCCAAAGTTTGAGATCGCTTGCATATTTCTTTGCTCTTGTTGTGGAAAAAATTTATTTCCAAGCACTGTTAGATGAAATCACTCAATCAGGTTTATTTGTATATTGTGTACAATACAGAGAGCTTATAAGACAATCAATAATGAAGAACTTCCGAATGAAAAGCTCTACAGGAAGAGTCAACACATTGGTTTGATACCAAGGATAAGGGATCCAAAGCACGGGAAACAGTCTGGTTTCCATGCAGCTGCAGGAAAACAACTGCAGGTTCCTTTGGTGAGAGTTCACAAGTATTTAATTTAACATCATCAGCATGTTATAATAATTTTCCCACCACACTTTCCAAAGGGAAACACATTTCACAGTAGTTGCACCAATTTAACCAATTTCATAAACAAGATCCATCAGATCATTTTAGAGATTTATTATTAGTAGGCCTGTAGCAATAAGCAATAACTCAATTTATCGTATGATAAATCAAAACTAACTCAATAATTTCCATTTGCATGATTTGTTGTTTTTCTCTTTTTTCTCTTTCTACCAAAAACTGGGTGACAAAAGTCTTCAGTCTGATGTTTTGGTCTCAACTAACTCATTTTTAAAGGACAATTTAAATTAACTTCCAGTTCCAGTATTAAATGTTCATTAGAATTTAAAGTTTATTGACCTTTGGGAATGTGTTCTTGCATTATTATGTTATTACTTGAAAATGGTCTCAAAACAACAATATTATAATTTATTGTAATAACTTCTGGAACAAATTATCGTCCAGAAAAATTGTTATCGTGAACGGCCTAATTGTTAGTCCTCTGCATTAATATTGTAGAATGGCTGCAAAAGCCAATAATTTTATACAGTAAACTTTATTATGCATAAATGCCAAAATTCCAGCTAAAATTGGCTTTTATTGTGTTTTAAAAGCAGTGAGTGCAGGCTGCATGTGCTTTTTGTTTACTAGTGTTCTCTAGGAAACAAGGTCATACAAATGTGGGTTTTTTTACTTTAAAGTGGAAATATAAAACTACAACAAAGCCTGTGGTCAGTGTGCGTCCACTTACCTCGCCGTCATAGGCGTCCTGCGCGGGGAAAACATAAGCCCACCACCCGACCCAGAGACGCTCTTCCTCCCGGTAGCTCTGCCCTGCTGCCTGCGGCCGGAGCCCGGGGCGGTGCGGGGGCTAAACATGCCTGCGCCTGGACTCCGAACTGTTCGATAGTCTATAAAGAGCTCTGATTATCAATACACAAAACAGCAGACCGAATAAATCCACATCAAACAATGAAAACGATCAATTTAACCGCTCTTCAACACAACAATCTCCAAACAACGCGCGGTTCAGTCGCGATGATTGAACGTCATCACTCCACAACCACGTGACCAGAACAGAACTCAAATAATCACAGAGCGCCCTCTAGTGGCCGTGGAAGGAGTTGATTTCTCGCAACAGAGAATGTGGTCATCTCAACAAATTAGAATACCATTAAAATTTTATTGCAATACGAGGTATAAAAAAACAAACAAAAAAACTCGTGCTACTTACGTGATTACAGATATAAACGAAAGATTAACTTGACTGAGTAATTCAATTTAAAAATTAATTTAAAAGTAAAGCTGGAATTTAGACACAGTGTCTCAAGTGTTTATTTCTATTTAAAAGTTGTATTTGTATTTGAAAGCTAATTTATAATAATTCGACCAATTAAAAATTGCAGCGACTGAAAAGTGCTAAAAAGTAGCATATTTGTCCCGTTTGTAAACATTTTGGAGAAAGTGCGCTGTTTTACAGTCCAGACTGTAGGTGGCAATAATGCGCAATTACGCCAGCTCGCTAACTGTCAGCTAGTCGTAAAAGAAGATAATCCATGATGGCGCGGCAATGAAAGGTAGAAATATTTGTTCAGTTAGAATCTGGATTAAACTAGACCGCTTTACTTATATGATCTGACGGCTGAGGATAACACGACAAGATGCAGTGAGTAAATGTTTTGCAGCCTGCAGTGATTCAGAATGAAACATATCCCCATGAAAAGCCTTTACCGTTAGCCCCTCTGCTAACGGAGCTAAATTAGCCGGTTAGCTCCATGTAACGATCTGACAGCGTTAGGTAGCAGAATCGTCAAGACTTTTTGATTTTTCAAAGTAAAATAAAAGGCAAAATAGCGATTTTGCACATCACAATCTGGGTTTTAATTTTTTTTGCCATTAGTGTAGAATATTTTAGTCCAGGTTTGAATAGTTTATGTATTCTAGTTTCTAAATTGGAGGATTTTTAGGAAAACAAAAAATGTGACATTTAATCAGGTTTGTATTTTTAAGTGGAATCAATTTTTTAGTATAAGATATGCTTTATCAGACAAACGCACTTTAACCTATTTATCTTGTCAAATTTTCTAATAAAAATGCAAAAACAATTGATTTAAACAGCTGGCTTTGTTATGATTGGTTAGATTGTAAAGATGGTTTATCTTAAAGTGGTAAGATAATACCACCTTAAGTTTTCACTAGTGTGAAAAATGTTTGCCTCAATTTTTTCCCATGTTTGTTACACTTCAGTATTTCAGAACATCAAATCAATTTAAATATAAGTCAATGCACGGAGCCCAGCAGACATTTACGCTTTCCAACCATGAAGCACAGTTTTATATGATCTCTTTGGACTATTTTTAAATGTTTTTATCTCATGAGATACAGTGCTTTTTCAAATCTTGCTCTCAATTGTATCTATTATTAAAAAATTGTGTTTTTTGAAGATTTAATTTTTGGAAAATTTGGATTCTTTAAAATGAATTTTACTTTTTTCCCCCAATTCATTTCTTAGGTTTCCATAGTTCAGAGTGATATCAGCACACCCAGGGACAGCATCATGTTTTGCAAGCATGTTTCACAGACACTATTTTATTTTATATATTCATATATTTTATATACTCACGTCTTTATACTGGTAATATTATTACTATATTCTTGTAATTTAACAAAAATTCTCCTAGCTCGACCATAGTCCTTAATCTTACAACTCACAGAAGGGATGATTGAAATAAAATCCACTTTTTGAAAATATTGCCTGTCATTTGTAGTTTCTTTTTTTTTTTTGAGAAAAAAAAGATTTAAAATGGGATCTGGTTTGAAAAATAGTTTATTTTTAATCCATACTGCCCTGCCATACTCTGTCATTCCAGCTGGTTTTAGATCACACTTCTCATAAATTAGTAACAAAGAATGATGGCTTCCCTGCTTGGGTTTGTAGGCCTGAGTGTTGATGTTTTTGTTCTTGTCAGGTCATGAAACGGGTCCGGGCCGAGCAGATCCAGTACGCTGTGGCTCAGTACCTGAAGAGGAGACAGTATGTGGATACTGACAGCTCCCTGAAAGGAGCCAAACTCTTCCAGTCCACAGAGGAGCTGGCTGCTGGTCTGACTGGTGAGTTCATTCTTTCTTTGGCCGTTATTTAAAATGCAATCATCATGATGTAACCAAAGTGATTTCCTCCTCCTCCTCTTCTTCTCCTCCTCGCTGTGAGCAGTCCAGACGGAGTCGGGCTGTGCCAACATCGTCTCTGCTGCTCCCTGCCAGCCCGACCCGCAGCAGTATGAGGTCCAGTTCTCCAGGCTCCGCTGCTTTCTCTCAGGTATCACACCTACACTTTGACTGCTTGTAACATCCTTCACATCAGTACTTCTCAAATAGTCTTTATTCTTGCTTGACTGCAAAACAAGCCTTTAGACACTATATGGCAGCAGTGTTCATGTGCCTGTTCAACCCAGTAGAAGAAGTAGATTTGGTGTAAACAGAGCTGGTGAAGGAGGATATTGGCACATATCTACTTCCATAGAGTTTAGATTTAGACATTTGTGACAGTTTAAATAGGTTAGTAAAGCAACCACACCACACCTGCTGACTTTAAAAAAAAATCAAACAAATTTAGTGTCAAGCAAACAACCTTGAAAATAATAATGGATTACTTAATCGTTAGTTGTAACTCTAAATGGAAACTTTTAAGGCCTTTTTTGATCCTGAATGTTGAGAGTATTTCCTATTTTTCCACTACCAGAAGCAGAAATCTCTTATGCCCAGGAGGTCAGCTGCCTCCTCTACCCGCTCTTCGTTTATCTCCACCTCGACATGGTGTACTGCGGCCTGAAGGGGGCAGTAGACAACTTCTACGTCCGTTTCAACGACGCCTTTCTTCACGACGCGGAGCAGCGGTCGGTGGTGGAGCAGCTTCGCCACGTTGTCACGGCACAGGACGTCGCCGCCAATCCCAAGCTGAGGTCTTTCCTGGAGCATAAATATGTGGTTCACCTGACGGAGCCGGCTCACAGCTACTTGCTGCGCTACCTGCAGAGCGACGACAACAGCGCCATCTGCAGGGCACTCAGCACACACCTGCAGGTGGAGGTCACCGCTTCCAGGCGAACCGAGTACCAGCTGTACGGAGCGGCCGCTGGCTCCATGGCGGGCGTGGGCGGAGCCGAGGCCGGCGCCGAGGCATTGGAGGTTCCTGCCGGAATCCCGCAGAACGAGGTGGCGCTTCTGGCGCTGCAGGACTGCATCAAGAAAGTCCGCGAAGGACCGCCGTCGCTCACCACCATCTGCTTCTACGCCTTCCACCACACGGAGCAGATGCTGAACGCGGCGGAGGTTTCGCCGGACAGCCGGCTGCTGGCGGCCGGGTTCGACAGCTCCGCCGTGAAGCTGTGGAGCCTCCGGGCCAGAAAGCTGAAGGCCAAACCGCACCAGGCCGACGTGTCGTACATCCACCTGGCGTGCGACGTGCAAGAGGAGGAGGTGAGCCGACAAAACTAGTCGTCTTTACTTTAAGAGTTCAGATCAGCATTACAATAGTTAACTAAAATTGAAAGTGAGAGAACATTTTCTTTAACTGAAATAAATAAAAAAGGAACCTTTTTGCCCGGAAATTTTGAGATTAAACTCAAGTAAAACAAAAATTAAGACACAAATTTTCCACATTTGAAACTCAGACTTTACCAAGATTTTTCTAGAAAAATCTTTCTCACATATTTTGGATTTTTGGAGTTCAGAAATGTCCTTGTTTTTTCATGAACATTTCTAAGATCAAACTCAAAAATTTTCTTGCAAATTTTAAACTTTTGAAACTAAACAAATTTTCTCGTTTTTTGTATTTGCTTTAGTTTTTTTCCTGGCAAATTTAACTTTATCCTAAAAATTTTGATGCTTTTTTTTTTTTAATTGTTGACTTTTTAAACTCAGAAATTTCCAAGATTTTTCTTCGAATTTCTGAAATTAATCCAAAAATTTCGGACTTTTTTTGGCGGACATTTACTCCTTTATCACTATATATATCTGTATATATATATCTATATATATATATATATATATATATACACACACGTCGTCATATTTGTGTGTGTTTTCAGACGGATCCTGATCTTTTTTTGTCATCCTCCAGGTGGACGAGGAGGACGGCTGCGGCAGCGAGGTGAAGATGCTACGCGGCCACAGTGGTCCCGTCTATCGCACCGCCTTCCTGACCGACAGCTCCGGCCTGCTGTCCTGCTCTGAGGACTCGACCATCCGCTACTGGGACCTGGGCAGCTTCACCAACACGGTGCTGTACCAGGGCCACGGCTACCCGGTGTGGGACCTGGACGTCAGCCCCTGCAGCCTCTACTTTGCCAGCGGCTCCCACGACCGCACCGCCCGCCTCTGGACCTTCTCGCGCTCCTACCCACTGCGGCTCTACGTCGGCCACCTGTCCGACGTCGACTGCGTCAAGTTCCACCCTAACTCCAACTACCTGGCCACCGGCTCCACGGACAAAACGGTGCGGCTGTGGAGCACCCAGCAGGGCCAGTCGGTGCGGCTCTTCACGGGCCACCGCGGCGCCGTGCTGGCGCTCGCCTTCTCGCCAAATGGGAAGTACCTAGCGTCGGCCGGCGAGGACCAGCGGGTGAAGCTGTGGGACCTGGCGGCGGGGACGCTGTTCAAAGAGCTGCGCGGCCACGCGGACAGCATCACCAGCCTGTCCTTCAGCCCGGACAGCAGCCTGGTGGCGTCCTCCTCCATAGACAACTCCGTCCGCGTCTGGGACATCCGCAGCGCACACGGCGGGGCGTCGGCCGCCGACGGCTCGTCCGGCGAGCTGGTGGGTCAGTACGTGGGAAACACCAGCAACGTCCTGAACGTCCAGTTCATGGCCTGCAACCTGCTGCTGGTCACAGGAACTGCCCTGGAGAAAACCGAGCCGTAGCAACAAACGACTCGGCTCCGATTTCACTTCCACAAAGTTTCATTCATGTTGATGTGCTGTTGGAACATCGTGGAAGCATGTTTATTAAAATGTTGGCGTGTTTCTGCAGACGTTATGGTTTTTACGATAGATTATGAGGGCCATTATTAATAATAAATAAAATAAAATTACCAGAATAAAGTGGAAATAATGAGAATACAAAGAGTCACATTTTGAGAATAAAGTCGTAATAATAAGAACAATGTCAAATTACGAAAATAAACTATGAGAAAAAAGTTATACAATAAGAATCCTACCAAAAAGTTGTGTATTGTAACACACAATATAAACAGTCATATGTTGAGAACAAAGTCGTAAAAATGTGAAAATAAAAACTAATTTTGAGAATAAAGTTGTAATACGAGTCTAAAAACCGTAATATTTAGAGAAAAGAGTTGACTTTATTCTCAATACTATGACGTTATTGTAGTAATATTTCAACTTTATTCTTGTAATACTACAACTTCTCATGTAATTTTGACATTAGTCTCGTTTTATTTAAACTCTATTCTCATAATTTAATTCTACTTTCTGAACGTGGCCCCAATACTCGTACTTTCTGATGGTATCGTAAGGAAGCACAGAAACAATCAGCAACAGAAAAAGGATTTTCTGTTTCTTGCAAACTTATGAAACCTGATTGTTGATATGTTCTTTATCGTACTGCAGATGAAGTACAAATACATGGCAGTTTCGCTCGGTTCCATAGGAATCTGGATGCGTGGCGCCATTAAAAGGGGAAAAATGTTTTTTCTTTTTTTTTCCATGGACAAAAACGACGTTATTGATAACTTGCTTATTGATGCAGTGGGAATAAACTTGTAAGTTTCAGCAGCTCTGTTCACCGTACATTTTCTACATCCTTACAGGCTTAGTTGTTTAGTAACAATCTACTTTCGCTTGAGTAATTTTATTATGAAGTATTTCTACTCTTACTTGAGTAAAATTTAGATTTTCTACCCACTGAAAGAAAAACAAACACATTTTGACCAAAAAGTCACCAGACAGAGACACACCTGCAGTTTTTGTTAAAGTTTTATAAGTTTAACATTGAAAGAAAAAAAATTGGAAACTTTTTCTTTTCCTGATTTTATTTTTTGTTACTTATATTAATTATTATATTAATTAATGTTACTTATTGTTAATTATTGTCATTTTAGTCCTTAAAATACCAAAATTTCCACTTAACTTTAAATTTTGGTCCAGCTGATGATGTAATTTTTTAATATTAAATGATTGATAATTTGATCAGTTACTGAGTATTTTTACCAAATCCTTTTTTACTCTTGAGGAATTTCTTGAACAGCTACTTTTTACTTAACTAAAAACATGTTGAAGTTTTTACTTCTGTTACTTGAGTACAATGTTTGGGAAATATATATATATATATATATATATATATATATATATATATATATATATTCTTCAGGTAACATTGTATAGTGTTTTCTGTATCTTAATGATCTCCAATTGGCTCTAGAAGCTCAGCAGATAGAAAATAACAATAGAGTAACAAAGATTGTGTAGAGACAAGAGGTCTCACTTTGTCATAAACTGTAGGTGTTTGGTGTTTTTCTGATTAAAACAAACTTGCTCTTCATTCAGTGAAGTTACTCACAGTGGGTAGAGTTTCCAGGAATTTTACTCAAGAGTAGTGATACCTAATAAGAATATTACTCAAGTAAAAGTAAAAGGTACTTTTTTTTTTTTCTAAAAATTACTCAAGAAAATGTAACTAGTTAATTCGGACAGAATATCTTCAGACTACAATATGTTTGCCTTCTGCAGTAAAAAAATAATAAAAATAAATAAATCCACATGTTTTGTGATTGTTTCCTGTTATCAAGGTGAACATTCACTTCCCCTTGTTTGTCGAAGCTCGATTCTGGTTCACACCTTGCAGAGCCGGACTGAACAATGTGAGTTAGTGCGTAAGCATGCACACATACAGTCAACTATCCAGCTTGTCCGGATCTTTGAAGTTGCTTAACAAGTCTTACAATCGCTTTTTGGCTTGTAGATTTGATTTTAAGATTTCTTTCACAAACCCTGCATACAGTAAAATACATAACTCATAAAAGATAATCTGTAATGTGTCCAGAACTTTGCATCTCATGATATATGGATCTTTCAGGTCCTAAAGGCAACGTAGAAGTTGTTTCAATAAGGAAGTGGAGTTTGTTTCATTGTTTCCAACTTGTCTTGCTTTAACTTGATTTTATTTAGAGGTTGGTAATCTCACTGCAGCCCTAGTACAAACATACAACATATAAAAAGTTAATAAAACTACATGTTCCCTTCATTTCTTTCATTTGTATTGTTTACACTGCAAAAACACAAAATCTTACCAATTTGTTTTGGTCTAGTTTCTACTGCAAATATCTAAATACAGCAAACTAACTGACAAGTAACTTTTCAGCAAGATATACAAGCTTGTTTTAAGCAAATAATTCCTTACTGTTGATGAATAAATACTAGCTCCAATGCAAAAAAAATAAAGTCTTGGTGTATTTTTTTAGAACAAATATCTTACTACAGTTGAAATGAGACAAAATTAACTCACTAGTAACTTTTCTGCAAGATATAGGAGCTTGTTTTAAGTCAATATTTGTTAATACTGATTAAAAAAAAGTGCTAGCTCAACTGGCAACTTATTTAAACAAATAAGAGATTTTTCATGTTGTAAGTGAAACGACCTCCACATGGAACTAGTACTTTTTTCATCAATAATAGAGAATTATTTACTTTAAACATGCCATTATATCTTGCTGATAAGTTAGTTGTAAGTCAGTTTTGTCTTATTTCAAATGTAGTAAAATATTTGCTCTAGAAACTGGACAAACTACTTGGTAATATATTGTGCTTTTGCAATTACTTCCCAATAGAACTTCATGTGGATCTACTTTTAGTACATCATGAATAGATTTCATGGAAAGTGTAGTTCAAAGCTTGTGAAAACACTTCCTAGTTGATTTCTTTGCAGGTTTCATTAACTATTTTTTTGTGAATGTTCCTGTTGTCTTGTCAACACGCGTGTATCCTCCTGCAGGCCAAGCCCAGTGAGAATGACAGAAAGGGAGTGGTTCTCTACCTGGAGGACAAACCAGTTTCTGTCTGCCTGGGGTGTGTTCACCAACCAGCCTTACCCAGCCAACACTCTTCCCTACATCCACCACTCTGTCAGGTGCAGCTCACCTCACACATTCTTCTCCTCTTCCTCCTCCGCGCCGAAGAAGAGAATGCCTCTGCAGTCCACTCTGTCCGGCAAGAACTCAGGCTCCAACCAGGTGGTGAACACTCAGTGGGACGGGAAGTCGTTTGAGCAGCTCAGGCAGGAGTGTCTCCAGAAGGGGGTTCTGTTTGAGGACCCGGACTTCCCCGCAGCCGATGCCTCGCTCTTCTACAGCCAGAGCGTTCCTGTCCAGATCAAATGGAAGAGGCCGCGGGTATGTAGGCTTTGAAACTTCAGAGCTGGTTGATGTTTGGGACGCAAAAAAAGTGATGCTGGAATCTGTTGAAAGAAAATATATTTACTTATTTTATTAGGAAATAAAAACTAAAAACAAAAAAGGTTAATAAAGTAATATTGGTCTAGTTTCTAGCACAAATATATTAGTACAGTTGAAATGAGAGAAAACTAATTTGAAAGATATATGAGCTAATTTCTTAACATTGGTGAAAAAGTAATAAATATAAGTGAAATAATTTGCCAGTGGAACTTAATTAACCAACATCAGGGAATTATTGACTCTAATCTACTGCTGAAAAGTTACTTGTAAGTTAGTTTTTGTCATATTTAAGGAATTCTTACATATTTTCTCTATGAACTACATAAAAATACTTGGTATGATTTTGTGTTTTTGCAGTGTAAGCAAAGTGGAAGAAGGAAATGAAGGGAAAGTTTAGTGTGAACTTTTTATGTGTTGTGTGTTTGTACTAGGCCTGCCACTAACAATTATTTTAGATTAATCTATTAATTAATCGATTAATCGGATAAAATAAATCGGCACATTCTACAGACTTTTCATTTAACCACATAAGCCTTCTGATGCAATATTAGCAAAACATACAAATATGAAAATAAATAATACAAATAATTTTTTTAAATAAAACAAACATTTTATTGCCTAAATTGAAATACCATATTAGTACCTTTGTGTATTTGAACCAGGTGAAGCTAAAATTCAGCCAATTTTAGACAAATATGCTTTCATTTAAAATGCATATATATATATATATTACTGCTCTGAATGTTTTTTCTTCACAAAATGGCCTTTTTTGAGTCTATGCTGCAGTTAACGATTAATCGATAACTAAATTAGTAAATTAATTGCTGATTATTTGAATAATCGATTAATCGTGATTAATCATTTCAGCCCCAGTTTGTACTCAGTTAACAAACCTGATCTGACTGAAACGTTTTGTAAATGGAGTAGATAATATCCACGTTGAACGTATCTGTAGTAAAAATGTCAGTAGCTGGTTTGCAGGTTTGTGTCTTTACCTCTGTTTACCCATTGACCCATTTTTACCCCACCTTTACATCTCATCTAGTGAAAAAAAACAACAAACAACCTCCCCTCTACTTTGTTACAGTCGCTGTACATTTTTCCTCAGGGCGTTTCTTCGGAGTAAATGCTCCAGCTGCCATCATGGTGTGTGTGTGTGTGTGTGTGTGTGTGTGCTGTGTGTATTTTCTGTTAGTGACTTTCAGACTGATTGATATGTTTGGAATGTGAACACGCCCATCAGGAATGCACCTGGTGTGGCCTTTAAAAATCAACCAACCTGTTTGCTTTCTTGCTTTTTTTTTTTTTTTTTTCCTTTCTGTCACTTCTACAGGAGATTTGTGAAAACCCAAAGTTCATCGTCGGTGGTGCGGACAGGACGGATATTTGCCAAGGACAGCTTGGTGGGTGGTTCTGTTAACTGTCTCTGGCTACGTTCACACAGCAGGCAAACGCGATTTGTATGCGGCGTTTTCACGCAATCCGATCTGTGCGCCACAAAACACCATCATCACTACTTGTGATTCTTTTCTATTATCCTCTTTCCTGTTTTTATATTTCTTTTGGTTTTACTGTCGGCTCTCATTGCTAAACAATTTTAAAAATCAATCCATAAACGGCTCCGTCCATTATTACTTCCGTAAACAGAGCGCTGCTGTGTGACGTCAACGTTCTTCGTCTGCGCACGCGGGTCTCCTTGGGGACGTAAACCGTTCACGCACACTGGTCTCACTGCGGTTGGTAGTATGAACGAAAAAATATCCGATTTCAGCAAAAATATGGATTTAGCATCGAGACCTACGGTGTGAATATCGCTTGTTACTTCCGTAAACAATGCGCCGTGTGTGTGACGTCAACGTTCGGTTCGCTTTAACACAGAAGTCTCATTGGTCGAGTTTAATTAGTATGAACGACCACACAAAAACATCGGATTTCATCCAAAAATTGGAATTGTACGACTCTTAGGGCCAATGTAGGTAAAATGGGAGGAGAACATTTTGGCCAAAAACACAGAAAGTTTCTAGAAAAAACAAAGATATTTCTGAACTCCAAAAGTCAAAAACTTGCTAGAAAAAACTAAAACCTTTTGATATTATTAATCTCATACATATTCTCAAAAAAAACTTGGAAAGTAGAAAATTGTAAACTTTTGAAACTTGAACATTTGTAAATGTCAAAAATGTTTGACTATTGAAGCTAAAAAAAATTGTTTTTTTTTTTCTAGAAAATTTCTGAAATTTTTCTGTGAATCTCACAAATCTCAAATTTGTGAGATTCATTTCCAAATCCTTGAGTTTCTTTTCCTCTTTTTTCCCCTGTTTTAAATGGCCTTAGTACACCATGATAGAGTGGACCATTAAGACCTGCTGTGTGAACTTTGTTTCACAGCCATATTTTTCATTTGCTCATCCATTTTGTTTTGTTGCATTAGGGGACTGTTGGCTCCTAGCAGCCATTGCCTCTTTAACTCTGAAGAAAGAAGCTCTGGCTCGAGTTGTTCCCCACGATCAAGACTTCGACCGTGGCTACGCCGGCATCTTTCACTTCCAGGTACATAACTATTTGACTCCTGAGAGGGGAGACTGATTTTTATCTGTTTTAAATGCCATGATACTTTTACAAAATTCAAATGTCAAACTAAACACAAACTAAACAAGCTTCAGGGTAAAAGATGAATGAGAACACAGTTTAATTTATGCATTAACTTTGAATTTATCCTCCTTTAAGACATTTAGCCAATACACAAATATGTTCATAAATGTTCCACTTACTAGTAGTTAAAAGCAACTCTGAACAGGTGGGATTTAGTCTTGATTTAAAAAAAACTCAATATTCTTCAGGTGATAAAAGGCTGACTTTGAAACTGTCTTTATGTGGGTCTCCAGGTTCAGGTCAGAGTCCATCACTAGTTTCTCAATCAAATAAAGAGCGCTATATTTTCTGTAGATTCAAAACTTGAAAGGAATTTTTACGGCAGTGTATTAGAGCCATTATAGATAGAAAAATGATTACATTTCCTAATACTCTATAGTACATTTTGCATGTTTGCTGTATTAAAATGGACATTTATTTTTCAGTTTCTTTTGGGCTTGGATGAGTACCTTTATTTTCAATAATAAGAACAGACTTTGGGTCACTTTGTTTCAAAACTCTTGCTATATTTAGCCAAATTTAAGAAAGAATAAAAGCTGATTTGGGTGCAGCAAAGTTGACTTTTCAGTAAAAATCTCTTGTTTTTACCTTTTGTTAAAACCTGGTTTTAAAAACACAAATATTTTATGTTGAACTTTACATTTTTTGCATCAGAAAATTATGTTTGTAACAGTTTTGACCCTGATTACAAACTGAAAGTATCCATCTGAATCTACGGGCCAAATTTGTATCGTTTTTGAATTGTACATATGTATATTTACAGTGCTTTTACAATGAAGGGAGGCCAGATTTAATTATTTTGTGATGTGTCCCGTTTTATAAGTTCTGGCAACATAACAAATGGCTGGACGTGGTGGTGGACGACCGGCTGCCGACGGTGCGAAACCAGCTCATCATGCTTCACTCTGCCTCCAACGACGAGTTCTGGAGCGCCTTGCTGGAAAAGGCCTACGCCAAGTAAATAGCGCCGATAGCTGATGTCACTGGCTGCGTTTCCACCAATCACAGAATTAAGCAAATTAAAAGAACAAAAATAAATTCGCTCAATGGAAACTCGCTAATTCCGAAAATAAAACTGACGTTTTTCGACAAGAAGTTTGTCCGTTAGGATGAAGCGCTTTTCAGCCGGATGGAAACACTGTCTTCCCGCGTCACGCGAGTCACGTGACCAACTACTGGCGGAAACCCAAAAAGAAGACAACAGGAAGTAGTAGGAGAATGATGTTTTTTGTTGATGTTTTTTCGGACAATGTGCAGCTAGCTCCACCAGAGCTCTCGCAGCATTGCACAGTTAATTAAAAGTTGTGTTTAATCCACATCTCTTTCGTAAATTTACCGTCTACATTCCCACCTAAAAGCCTCATACTTTGATATTAGAGCACCTGAATAACGTCTCTTCTGATTGGCTGATAGATTATGCTACCGACGTGCTAACGCCATGGCTGAACTATGAATAAATCATGTAAATGTTTGCATCATTCGCTGTCATGACTTTTAATAACTTATTGCGTGAATAAGCTTCTTTTTATGTGATTTTAATTCAATTTCGTATTTATTGGAAACACCACAATTGTGAAATTCGACATTAGCAGAATGGCGACAAAGATTTACGCACATTTGTAATGAAAACGCAGCTACTGACTGGAGTAAAGCTGCAACAGCAATGAGTTTTATTACTTAATCCAGTTTTCTTTTTGGTTTATGTTAAGACTTAACGGCAGCTACGAGGCCCTGAAAGGCGGCAGCACCATGGAGGCCATGGAGGACTTTACTGGTGGAGTTGGAGAGATGTATGAAACCAAGAGCGCCCCAGAAGACCTGTTCATCATCATGAAGAAGGCCTTGGACAGAGGATCCATGATGGGATGCTCCATTGATGTAAGAATACATCATCAAAACACGCCTCTTATGTGCTTAATGAGTGTCTTTTATGACAACGAAGCCCTTCAACTCAGCTTTCTGGTTCAAACCTGTCTGGATTCTTTGATTTGTATTTTTATTTTTTTGTCCAGATCACCAGCTCAGCAGAGTCTGAAGCCAGGACCAGCACAGGCCTTGTCAAAGGTCACGCATACTCCATCACTGGCCTGGAAGAGGTCAGACTACTCACCAGATTATATTCTAAATAGGCTTTTAGTACTAACGTACATGATTATCAAACTAGACATTCAATTGAAGATATTCATACTTCCAAAGGTTTATACAAATTCTTTAAAGATGTTCACCTTAATGCTTACCAAAAATATATATTAGATACAACAGAAGAATGAATTTCAAAAGGCATTTACAAGAATAACAACTAAACCGAATGATTCTTCTTCTTGTGTTATATTATGTTTTTCTATATATGTTGCTTGACATATTGAAGTCTATCTTCTGCTAAATTATTGAATAAATACACATCTGAGCTAAAAAACAAAAGATATTTATTGTTTTTCATCTATTATTTAGGTTATTCAACCATCAGATTGATGCAAATCGCTATTATACCCCTAAGTCCATCCCTGTTTGAGGTGTGCAACAGATTTACAGGCGTACCAGAAACACACAACTATAAAGGTTCCAGTGCCATTAATGTTTTTAAGATGTTAATGTAATTACAATGTTTATTGTGTTAAATCAGTGTAATTAATTAATCAAAATTGACGTATGAAATAACGTAATGGTACTTTCCTCTTCCACCTGCCTTGTTGACATCAGTTCACAGAAAGTTTGAACTCAGTTCAACTTCAGTTCATGTTCTAGAGAAACTGATTGTTTGAATGCTCCAGTGATGCCAGTTACTTATAAAATACATTAAACAGCGTTAAATTTTAAACAATCTTCATTCTGTCGTTACCTGAACCGAACCTTTCAAAGAGAAATCTACCTTTAAATTATCATACTATTGGTTAGACTATGTAAAGCTAAGTTGGGGGAAATCATAACTAAAATCTTATTTTGCTTTTCAGGTGACTTTCCGAGGCCAGAAAGTGAAGTTGATTCGAATCAGAAACCCATGGGGTCAAGTCGAGTGGAACGGCCGCTGGAGTGACAAGTAAGAGAAAAGGCTGACCTATTCTGACTTTCAAAATAAAAGACTTGCATTCTTATGACATATAAGGCAGTTTAGAAAAATGTTCTACATTTTTAACCTTTTATTCGCACAATTTGTCCTCATCTTTCCATAAATCACATGAATCAGCTGAATCAGTCATATTGCAGAGTTAGGACTTAAAAGCTGAATTACATTTCTGCATATATAAAATGTTCCGGCGGTTCTGGCCTGAATGTTCCAGTTCCTTCCTGAACATTCCAGTTTCTGCCTGAACGTTCCGTTTCTTGTCTGAACGTTCCGGTTCCTGCCTGAACGTTCCGTTTCTTGTCTGAACGTTCCGGTTCCTGCCTGAACGTTCCGTTTCTTGTCTGAACGTTCCGGTTCCTGCCTGAACGTTCCGTTTCTTGTCTGAACGTTCCGTTTCTTGTCTGAACGTTCCGTTTCTTGTCTGAACGTTCCGTTTCTTGTCTGAACGTTCCGGTTCCTGCCTGAACGTTCCGTTTCTTGTCTGAACGTTCCGGTTCCTGCCTGAACGTTCCAGTTTCTGCCTGAACGTTCCGT
>CAEFZY010067950.1:0-14492 GCA_903066815.1 Brachyrhaphis roseni
CTGCTTACTCAAAGTATGACATAAAAACAAAAGCAGTAAAATATTAATTGAAAGAATATGAAGTGTCTACTTTATGTCAATGCGGTCGGGTCGAGCTGGATTTTTTAGGCCCGATGTAAACTCTAGAGAGCTTGTATTTTACATGTTGTATTTTTACATGCAAGTCCAGGCAAATCACTATTCAAAGATTTTTATAAATCCAGAATAAATTTCATCTCGTGAAGCAAATTCATAAGATTTCACTAAAGCTGACAAAACTGAAAAATAAATAAATAAAATAATCTTTAAGAGATTCTTACATAGCAGTGAGAATCACCACTACGGTCCCACCAGTAAGACAGAAATCTAATTTTCTTACTGTTGATGCAGTGATTCCTGGGAACAACCTGAGCAGACCCACGTTCCTGTTCAGCTCCGTTCTGACTTGAAACTTTGCCGTGGTGTTTGCCCTCCACACGGTGTCCCAGTTAACTAAAACAAAATTGATTCAATTGCTTCAACCACAGCAAAAATTACGCATCTTCAGTATGCGGAAGTATTTTATCTATGACTAACTTTTAAAATCCACTTCAGCGGTTGCTAAAGGAGGCAAATTGGGGGAAGTGAACGCATTGAAACTGCCGGCGTCCACCTTAGTAACACGATTTCCTCTGTAGAGCTTGTTGTAGAAATACAAGCAAACCTGGAAGAGAAGAGATTAATAATAATAGTAATAATCAAGAAAGAAGCCAAGAGATCCACAGCTCAGGTGGAACAGTCTGTCACCAGGGAATCGATGAGTCGTACACAAATGTGGCCTTTATTGAAAAATGCCAGAAGAAATCCTGACTGCAGAAAAATTTCCTCTGGGTCCAGGAAACTAAAACTGAACTTTTTGGTCTACATCCAAAACTAAAAGTGGCAAAAACTAACTTCACAGAACCTTATGAATGCCATTGGTGAAATATGGTGGTGGCAGGCTGACAGCATGGTACTATGGGTGAATACAAATGAGCATCATTTGTAAAATGGGAACAAATATGGTTGATCATGCAGATTTCTACCATATAAAGCTACTCAAAAACAAAAAAATTTTCACCTGATGTAAAATTCAGGTTCACATATGTTGGATAATTTCTAAGTAGATTTGATGGTATATTCTTTACACTAAGTGTTTTAAAGTGTTTAGATTAAATGAACAAAAAGCTGCTCAGTTTGAAACACTCGGCCCTGACAAGGTATCATTCCTGCTAAACTTCTGCAGAGCGTACGATGAACAGAGTCAGGTGCTTTTCCTGTTCTGTTAACTGTTGCAAAACACTCCCAGTCATTAGAAAGCATTCCTTCCACACCCATCTCTGAGGTACGTGATGTAGTCTCTCTGCAAATCACACTGCACATTTCATTAATTTAGACATTAATTCAGTAATGGAAAATGCCAAAACATTGAGTCACTGTGACCCCTCATATTTGGTTCATAAATAAAGCCAAGTTATCAAATAATTTAAAACTATAGAGGCTTTTCAAACCTCAGGAATGACAAACTGGCCGGCGATCAGCAGCGCTCCCAGCAAGTTGTCTCTGCCATCATTCCTCAACTCATAGATCGGCACCTAAATACAGAAAGTAAACACGGCAAATTTAGCAGCCACGTCTCATAAACTGGTTGGTTAAACTCTTGAAGACAAGTTTTACCTGAGAGCCTGTGAGAACGATTGGTTTTCCCAAATGCTCACACATGAAGGACAAAGCAGAGGCTGTGTAAGCCATAGTGTCCGTGCCATGAAGAATCACAAACCCATCAAAGTTTTCATAGTTTTTCTGGGGTCAAAAATATTAAGACAGAGCACACAATGAGAGCTGAAGTTAAAATTCAATGTTTATTTTTATATCCTTTTATCTTTTATGACCTAGAAAACAACTGCCCTAAAATAAAGACAATACATTTTAATCATCATCAAAAAGTTAATTTATTTTAGTGTATTGGTTTGAAAAAATTAAACTGATTTATTATATAAATTCACTACTCACAGTAAAACTATTGACACCCTCCACAAGGAAGGTACGTCACAAAAGGTTGTTGCTAAAGGACCTGGCTATTAATACAGTGTTAATAATCCATCCATCCATCCATTTTCTGTTCACCCTTGTCCCTACTGGGGTCGGGAGGTGTTAATAATATCCAATCATATTAATGAAAAGTTTAATGAAAGAAATAACGTGGTTAAGAACCCACAGAGATAACCACATCCTCAAGTATCTTGACAACCAATGTGGCAAATTGTTATAGCAAATAAGGGGAAATGAGCCCCAGTCAAGTATTGGGTTCATATATTATGCAGTAAAATGACAAATCTTCTGTTAAAAATGTATTTTTATTGATCTTATGTAATATTCTAATTTGCTGAGAAAGTGAATTTAGGGTTTTCATTAGCTGTAGTGCAGGTTAATCAATAAATTAAAAATAAACATTTAAAATATATCACTTCACGTGTGCCTTATATGAGTTTTCATTTTCAACATTTTGCTGATAATCTAATTTGATGAAATAAACCTCTAAATGTACCTCAATATCTTTTCCAATGCGCCCCCAGTCATCTGTGGTCATGTTGGAGGAGTCGAGCAGAGGACTGTACTCCAGGATCGTGTAGATTATCCTCTTATTTAATTTACTCGGCCTTAGAAGGAAAACAGTTTACAAATGTAATATTCAGAAACTCAATAAACTCAGATGTTAGAGGAGTTAGTGCAAACACATTTACCACACAAAACATAAACACAGTGTTAAGGCAAATATTTAAATATGACATGATAAATTATTATTAATGTTCATGCTGATCTTTTTTCTATTTATGTTCTGATTAACAAAAGAAAGTAAGTTTAAAGAAGTAGAAATGGCTACTAATAAACAAAAGAGTTGGTGAAGAGACTGTTTTTTTAGCTGGGCCTTTTCATCGCCACAGAAAGCTGCCAAAACCTGTTTCAAACACAGACAAGGAATCCTGCAGGTGGAAAATCAAGGTGTGTTGTCATGCAGGTATCAAGAACGCAAGGTTCGAACTCTCAGGCCTAGGTTTTGTTTACACTACTGAATTAACTTCAGCAAAACAACAAGTTTAAAGGGACACAACTAATGATACATTCTTAGTATTTCATATATGATTACAGGGGGAAAATATGTTTTCTCATTCATGAGGCTGGAGAGTCTCACATCACCTTTCAACCTAAAGAGCCCCACCTGCAACACTCACATGTAAAGCAGCGTGACAGCCTCATCAGCGACTGAAAGATTTCCCCGCTAATCTCTTTTTTTTTTTAAGAACCAGGGTGTGACTCCCTGTCTCCCACCCCCACATTATCATGGGCAGCCTTATCCCATGGAGATAGGAGCTGAAAGGAACAGCAGGGGGAAGAGCAGCCGGGCCCCAGCCCATCCAACCAGGGGTCTTCACTAACACTCCTCCAATTAGCCTTTCATCCACACACAACCCTGTGACATATGTTGTTGATAATCTGAGAGCTGAAGTAACCGAAAAAAACACTATTCAAATCCCAAATTATTCATCTTTCTGGCCTGAGGCGCATCAAAGCTACGCATTAGCATACCCGTGCTAGGAGGCCACATTTATTAAAGGATAATAAATGTGTGTATTGTGTATGTGTATTTTTATGCATGGGGTTGGGAGTTGAATAAGGATCGTCTAAGTTTGCATAGATCTAATTCAGTTAATACTTCATTAAATGAATGAAGTTAATGAAGTTAAGTATTAACTGAATACTTTCATTCATTCAATTAAAAAAAAAAAAAAAACATGTATTGTTAAGAACAAAACTATTCAGACCAAGTGAAGGTTTAGGTTTCAAATTATTTGCCCTCAACCAAAAGGTTTGTTGCTAATAGGAAATAACACAGGTGTCTCCAAAAAGATAAAACAACATAAAAAAAAAAATCTGTTTTCATTTAGATATGGTTAAAAAATTACCTGACTAAAACCACCGGCAGATCAGCTTTTCATATGTTTTCAGTTTCACTAATATTTTCACTAATTTAGGTAATATCCTCAGTCTGATGTTGGAAAGTGTCTGTGCGCACAATAATCTTTGACTCTCTCCATCCACTTTTAGATTAAAACTTTTGCTGAACTGCTCCATGACATTATTTTTACTTGCAGTCTGAAGAAAACAATGCAAATTTAAACCTAAATGTACCAATTTTTGGCCTAACTGTATTGTATAGATTCTTTTCACACAAAATAAGACATTAAGAGCAATTACTTATTTTAATTTTATGCATTAAGACTTAGCATTGTTCAGCACTGCTTGCAACACAAGGACTGTGACAGTTGTCACTATATCTTGGATATATATCTGTGTGTCACTCCAGTCACAGTCTAATCCTTGTCAATTCCCCCAATAATTCAAGAATTTTTCAATTTCTACCACATCTTTTTCTTTAACTAAACTTTCTATTAAGCTTTGAATGCAGCACTGTAAGAACCTGTCAGTTTCTGACACCCAACACATTGGCTAGGCCATAACATGACAATTTTTTTAATGAATCTATGGTAATATTTAAATTTTGTAAGACATCAAAATAATCATCATGAAACTTACCAAAAATAAGTCTTGAAATATTTCAGTGTGTGTAAATAAAATTACTTTCTGGGTCTAATTATTGAAGAAAGTTTACTTTTTATTTATTTTATTTTTTTTTATTAAACTCCAACTCAATGAGATGCACCTTCATAAACTTCCACTGACAGGACGTAAAAACTGTAAAAAGTTGTTAATCGGCTTGGAGCTCAGTCCATTCTCATTAATGTGCTGCATGCGGGCAGGACAATAAGACAAACTATATCAAACATGCTGCTCAGTAAAGTGTTGTTTGGCTTTTACAAACTGATGCTTCAAGGAATAATTAGATTATCTCAGCCCAGGTTATTATCATTCACACATTAAAGCAGCTGAATTACAGGAAACCAAGCACACATTAGCTCAATGGAGGACATTAAAAATACTCAAGCCAACATTTATTTGACACCATTTTCTGGTCAGCACACCATAGGCAGAGAAATAAAAATACTGTCAAGCATGTGTCATGCTTTCAGTTTTACAGCACCGAGGGAACTGGAGATCGGACTTGGACGTTGGCTTTCTGTTGAGGTGACAAATGCAGGTAAGAGTCATTGAAAGGAATCTGAGCGTTAGACGAACAGTTTACTACCATTTCTTTTTCTAAGTTTGGGTCAAAACTAGATGAAATAAGGGGGTTAAGAGAGCAAATTATGTAAAAGTGCTACATTTTATGAATAAACAAAGTGTTAGTTAAAAATCCAACAATATTAGATAATCTTTAAACTGTGTCATACAGAGCAAATTAATGGAATTAACAAAAAAATTTTACAAGAAAATTAAGCATACAGTAGATGATCATTATTCTAGTGAAAAAGCACCAACCTTACAAGATGCTCACTGGGTTTTTCCCTGGCTCAGAATAAAACAATTTAGAAAATGTGTCCATTATTCAGCTTTTGTCAAATTCAAATACTTTTATACAACTAACAATAATCTATAAAACACAGTTATGTGGTTTCTATTGTAAATTCATCTATAGTACACAGAGTGGCCTTCAAAAGTTTATCTTTAAGAGCATGAGTTATGACTACATGTTGACTGTTGAACTCACGGCAGAACCAGCGTGTTTTCCAATTTGTAGTACTCATACAGGCAGGTTTGATGGGCATAAAGTTCATCATGTAGGATGGGCAGCTTGCGCAGACTCTCCACAAGGGCATTGGCTTTAGGGGCATAACCTGTAAAAGAAAAAAACAATAAATGTAACTTATTCTTTGTACTGCTTTTTTAAAGAGGGATTTGCCATTGTCAATAACACAACAATAATAGTCTTATACTGAACCCTAGAGGTAAACCTAAGAAATTACATGAACAGCAATTTTTTTTTTTTTTTTTAAATCTTAACAGGACTTTTTTTTTTTTTAGCTATTTACATCACCGAGGGGTTTTTTTGTAGGCAGCTCAAGGAAATAAGCTGGAGTCTGTATTAATTTTCACAAGTCGGTGTAATTTATTTTGACGACATATAAAGTTGTGCAGTGCTGGGCTCTTTCATCCAGCGTAAACACCACAGAAAGAGCAAGGTAATCAGAGAACATTATGGTGTGAAAAATGTTTGCTGCCTTCCTAATTTCCTTTTACTTTTATGTTTGCCACACTTAAGTCTTTCAGAAGACCAAACCAATTGAAATATAAGTGAAAAACAACACAAGTAACCACATAATGCAGTTTTTAAATGAAGGTGTTTATTTTTGAGAGAAAAAAATTCCAGACTGTGAATGAAAAAGTGATTTCGCCACCCCACTTTATGTTGAGATCCAAAAAAAACATGACTGTCCCAGAACACTTCTTGATGATTTTCAAGACTGGCAAAAGCCGAACACTTTGGAAGGTGTTTGACTCATTATAACTGCCATAAAGTAACACTGCATTTCAGAAACATCATGCTAGGGATGCAAGTTATTGATTAATGAGGTAATCTAAAGTTGATTGCTCTTATTGGTCAGCTAACAAATTGATAAGCTTCCATTTTCTGAAAAAAATGAGTTTGTTATCGTATGACGATGATTGACCGTGTTTCCATAACATAAAGGGATTTTTCATTCATAATATGTAGAATTAAATTTTAACATTGTTTTGTGTCAACTGTGTAAAATTCTGACCAAATAAGCAGAAAATTGTGTGATTTGTTATTAAACTTAAGGAGCTTTCCAAGTGTTTATATTTTAAAACAGAGTCATACAAAGTGCATATTGCATAACATAAATACCACTCCTTTCAAACAATGAAACACACAGAGATGTTTTAAATGCCTAAATTATGCTGGGCCCCACTTCTTATATTTTGTTTTGAAGCCTACTTTTATAATTTAGTCATTTTGTGTTCCTCTATCAGATATTGTAGTTAGAGCCTAACCTAAATTATCCAGCTTTCTTTGGTTAATATTTACACTCCCAGTTACAGAGTCTATGCAGTTTGGCCAACAGACCAAGACAATAATAAATAACAGGGAAAATAAACTACTGATGGATGTTCTTACAGGGAGAGTTATTCTGCATCTCTTTGTTGCACAATACCACGTCAGCATGAGGTTATTGATTTATGAATGGTGATGTTGTTCCAACTGTATCCTGGAAAAAAGGTGCCATTCTCTGAGGTCTCACTTCAAATCACCGTAAAATCCAGCCCTAACAAATAACTGCTCCAAATGAATACAACTTTATTACAAACAAATACGTGTTATTTAAGTTTGAGGTAGAAAATATATTTAAAAAAATATTTTTTTACTTCGATTAATTTTTATTTTAAGTGTTCCTTCTCGTGCGTCTATTTTAGGATCCACGTGTCGGTTGTTGTGAAGCACAGAGTAATCCTTGCATCATGTTCCCAGCAACATGTGACAGACCAGCCTATGTATATGTTGAGTTATTTGCCACAGTTGTGGGCTTCAGACAGACACTGCGAAACTTAAAAGTAAAGTTAAGAGTAATTGGAAGCCCAGTCCATCGCATATATACCTTTATCATGAAGCGTCATCCCGATGGTCCCCCCGGTGTTTATCACCAGGACCCGCGACTCGTTCCCGCAAGGTGAAGTCACCCAGTCGAGGTTTTCCAACGAGCTGCAGCTGGACAGCTTTCTCCTTCGGCTTGGGTGAAGCTGAACGTTCGGCGGAGAAACATCGCTTGTTTCTATAAGAGTCGGATGAGACAGAGCCCGGCCGAGCGTGTTAGGTCGACTGTATTCCGCCATGATTCCTTAAAGTGGCGCTGCCCCTTTAAATCCGTCTGTTGAAGCTGATAAGTAGTCTTGTAGTAAGCGTCAGAGCCCTGCCTCGTGAGCCGAGGATTCCATCGTTGTTAGTGTTAATGCAAACCGGGCGGACCGACTATTTTAATGATGTTTAGTTTCGCTACTATAATTCACAGAGCTGTGATAGAGCTCTAAGAAACACCTCTTCTGCAAGGCCCCTCTCCACACACACACCACACTCGTGTGCGCGCACACACACGTGACGTCTCCCGCTGTGTGCCTCTCTTGACGTAGCACCTCTTCTAACCTCCCTCAGCTGTCAGTCATGTCCTGGTGGCGGTCAACCATCCAGGTGACAATCAAAACGAGAGAATTTGCCTCCTAAACCTAAGACCCAAAAGTTCAAACTTCTCTTGCTAAGCAGAGCAGCCAATCACCCCCAGTAGAATAATTAAAATATAGCTCTTAGATTAATAAAATATATAAATGAATTCAAATGTATATATCTGTTCTCAAGGCTTATAGTTAATCGCATTAATTTGAACTCCAAGAATAGTTTCTGTCACATTTCACTGGCTACATGCAGAGGTCTAGATGATTCTTCTCATGGCTATACTCTGTTCTGTTGTTGCCTATTTGGCTGTTTTAGAAACCAACCTGTAGTGTTGAACATTATCAAACAGCTGCATCAGACATGAAATATATATATTTATACACCCTTATACTGACTTCGAAGGTATTAAACTTTACATATAGTTTTTGGGAATGTCATGATGTTGGACAAGAAACAGTAGGGCGAAAAATATCTTGCAGGGCATTCCTTTATATGAATTGGTTTAGTTACCATTTGAAGAGCACACTCGATAAACAAAGACTGCCTTTTTCCTTCCAGGTTACTGAAACATTAAGGAAGACACTTTGATACCATTCTGGTTCAATGTGATACTCTGGATCTTTTTCTTTGACCTCTCGTCTCAGATTGCACTAACAATTTGGTTACATGTGTTTGGCCGCTAGGGGGAGATGTTACTCTTATAATTATCAATAACTGGCAAAGATATATTTTCATTTATGAGATCTAAACGTTTTTGTATTCAAGATGAAACACCGTAGTCTCAACAGAATACTTTTACTTACCCATTTCTTACTTTCTAAGGCCATTTCCTGATAAATGAATGGAAAGAAACCTTAAATATTGTATCTTAATAAATATTACAGATAAAAACTATAGAAAAGACATAGTAGAATCGCATTGTATCACATTTGAAAGGATGCATTTCAATGAGTTGGAATTTACTCAAAGTTTATTTTGTCTGGCATTTATTTCCAAAACCAAAATTAACACAGTGCATGTATTTATAACACAAAGACAGTGTGATATACCATAATTCTGTGTTAATGATTGTGGTTTACAGCTATACAATAATTATTTTTATAGCTTGTAAAAATATCCCAGGATCCAAATCTTACTATTACATAAGCCAAAAAAAATCTTTCAATACTCCAGTGTTATGTTATGGTCATTTTATTATCATAACATAATGATTCTAGACAGCTGTCCAAAATGTGCTGAGAAGTTAGGTTTTCATACATCAGTGGAAAGTTAAGTGGACGGAAAATAGTTATAAATATATGCATAGGCCATATATAACAGCAGATAACAGCAGCATTGGAAAGATTATAAAGTGTGTAATATTCATGATTATGTTTGTGTTTCACATGCGGATCGACTATGACTCATTCAAATGGAATGGTTGTTTGTGGGATACCGCAATGTAAACCTAATCCCTGAAAACTTAAATTTGCTTGTAAACCAAATGAAATGAATGCTCTAAAAACATACCTTCTGGGTGTGAGTTGTACTTTTTGAAATGAATTACCAAAAATAAAACTTTTTTTGTCGTCATAATATTCATTGTGTGAGAGTGTGGCATGTAAAGAAGCGTCAGACAGACGGAGGCGGACTCGGCGGCTGTCAGCTGAATGGAGCCGACAGGAGGAAGTGGCCCCTGATACAGTTCCACACCTTTCCGTTATAGCAGCGGTAGTGCGGATAGCTCCGGTTAAAGGAGGAAGGCAAGAGCTGAGTCAATTTGTCGACTCTGAAGGATAAAAACAGGTAAGTTACTTAATTATAACCGGTCTCTTCTTCTACTAAAATGTGTCGCTAATCATATTCTCGTCGTAGCACACGTTTATTGCCCTTATTTGTTTAGTTCACTGCAGCTAACTGCTGTTAGCTACTTAGCTTAGCGTGCTAGGTAACGCGCTAACTAGCTGTGTTAACTGGCAATCTAGCGATAGCTGGCTAATTTTTCATGTCTGACCCTCCCTCTAAATCTCATTTCAGCGTGACCAGAGTTTCGCGTACGGGGTATTTCTGGCCACGGACAAGCAGGGATATATTTTACGAAGTTATTCCCTAGTAGCGCGGTGAAGTGTCCCGACGTAAAGCTGCTGTTTCTCTCCCCCGACAGCAGTGGAGAGAACAAGGGCGCACCCGGTGAGGAGGACCGCCACATCCTAACACCAGAGGAAATTCTCTTCAAGTATCGCGGCTTTTGTTGGAGGTCCTTTTTACCCACACAGTGAATCTTCTCTGCAGTTTCCAGTCATCGTGGCCTGTACCTTTATCTTAATTTTTACTGAACAATGAACGACCTGCAACAGCTGCTGCCAAGTTCTTAGTCTGATCGTGTCATGTTGCGTGTAGGCCAAGAAGACATTATCTGAGCATAAATGCCCCTGCACCTAACAAGATCCAGACAGACTTTCAGGTGAAAAGTCAAGCATGTGTGTATATTTTTGACTTTTGTTCCCAAGTAAACAAAATATCCATTCACTTCATGGTTTCAACAGTAAGTCTATATTAAACTGTGAGCTGCATTCCAAGTGACCATCAAAACATTACCACATTTTCTTCTTGGGAACAAAGTATTTATGCTCAAGAGTTCAAAATGGGGAAAATGCTGTCAAAAATCTTCGGCAACAAGGAGATGAGAATACTAATGCTCGGACTTGATGCTGCTGGTAAAACAACAATCCTTTACAAACTGAAACTGGGACAGTCTGTGACCACAATCCCCACAGTTGGCTTCAATGTGGAAACTGTCACTTACAAAAATGTCAAGTTCAACGTCTGGGACGTAGGAGGCCAGGACAAGATCCGTCCCCTGTGGCGACACTACTACACAGGGACCCAGGGCTTAATTTTTGTGGTGGATTGCGCAGACAGGGATCGCATTGACGAAGCGAGACAGGAACTTCATCGCATCATCAATGACCGTGAGATGAGAGATGCCATGATCTTGATATTTGCCAATAAACAAGACCTTCCGGATGCCATGAAGCCGCATGAAATCCAAGAGAAGCTCGGATTGACCCGGATCAGAGATAGGAATTGGTATGTTCAGCCCTCCTGTGCGACCACAGGTGATGGACTGTATGAGGGTCTGACATGGTTAACTTCAAATTACAAGTCTTAATGATTGAGTGCTGACTGTTTTAGGTCAAAACTACAATGTTGCAAGTAACAATTTACTCTTCAAAATGAGAATGCTTAAGAAAAGTTGATTATCTCAATTTATTTTTATTACGTTTATCTTTTGACTAATTTATCTTTAACTGGGTTTGCCGGCTTAAAGTTTGCTTATGTTCTGTAGCAGGCATATATCACATTCTTGATTGCTTGGGCTTTTTGAGATAAAAAAAAAAAAATGGGGTTAACTGGTTTCTAAGGTCAAAGCCACAGAGATCACCACCTTTGCCTGTTCTTTTGTTTCTATTTTATATCTTTTATTTCTCCTGAGGACATTCTTGGACTTGAGATGTTTCACAGTCCTTTTGACTCTGTTGGGATAAACTTTGACATTGAGCTCTTTATTTGTCATGTAGCCTACTTGAAGGACACAGTACTGTGATTTATAGTTTTCCTTCTCTGGTATTAAAAAGAACTGGGGTAAATGCAAGAAAAAGAAAACATTGCCCATGTTTACATGTCGCAACACATTTTCTTACCCCAAATACAATTACGTGGGCTTTTCTACTTAACTGATTGACCTATATCCTGTCTCACTATAATGTGCGGAGTATTAAACAAACAGGCCATCAGTAACCTCAGCTCTGACCTCTCAATCTGATACCACAGCTGAAAAGTCTCAGTATTGGGACATTATATGATAGCTTATATCTGTAGCATGAGTACATAAGTACATTAACCCAACATCAGAGCCCATTCATTGGCGCAGTCAGAACAGAAAGCTGTTAAGAAGTGAGATGTTGAACAACAGCCAGTGGTGCAGGTCCTATTCCTTATTTGACTGGGGGGAACTATGTACAGAACAATGTCATTGTAATGTCTTATTAAAAAAGTGATTTTAAATCTTTTACCTCTCTTTTTTTATTTTATTCATTTGTTGGTTCCTTACTTGCAGAGTCTTGCTTTTAAGACAATTTCAGCTACAACTTGGTTATTATATGCTTAGAGCAATTGCAAAGAAAACATTTGTGATATACTCTCCACTGCTATCTCGTAAGACTTCATATTTGACGCTTAGAAACATTTAAATAGTTGGCTAAGACAGTGTTTCCCAACCCTTATTCTGAAGGCACACTGTCCTGCATGTTAAATGGATTTCAGTTCAACCTGTTAATCATCCATCAATTGAAATTAGGTGTGCTGAAGCAAGGAATCACCTAAAACATATAGGGCAGTGTGCCATGAGGACCAGGGTAGGGAAAACATTGTGCTAAGATCAGTCCTTAAGTAATTCTTCTGAAGCTAAGTGTAGAAGTTGTGTAACATTGATGTGAAGGGACTGGACTCACATGGCAAAGCTGAAAACATCCAGATTTGTCCATCTTGTAACTGAGGGAAGAGTGTAGTAACCTTCTTTCAGCCAGTTGACCAGCAATCCACAGCTACATGTGTCTTAAAGTGTTTAACTCAAATTTAACCCAAAAATCCTTATTTTCCACAATAGGTTTTAAATTATATTTAATCACATCTAACGTTAATAAGATTTATATCCAACTTTTTTCTCTTAATAATCTAATTTCTCCTTCAACTGCTTTATTGTATGTTTAAACAATTTAAATAAAAGCACCCCTGTGTTATCCACTACTAGCTGATGTGATAAAGGGCATATTTAACCAGGTTTAGTTTAGAAATGGGGAGTAGTGGACTAACACTTATCAGTCAACAAATTTCAATTCTTCAATTGTATCTAAGCAAGATAAATATAATTTACATAATTTTTTTTTGCACTTCATGTAGTTTTTAAATTGATACTTTATGTCTGAAATTCAAGTTAAAACTTGCAGAAACTGTTATGTAGTCATTTAAAGAATACAGAACATATAAAGATGTAGGGAATTAGTGTTTGAGTCACATTTGGCCAAGTCTTTGTGAATAGTTAAACATCCATGCTCAGATATAAAGCTGGCCTCAGTTCATGCCCCATTCAGCAGTGAAAATGTGCAAAACAGGAAGTCCAGTTGCTCTCTCTTGCTCTCTTTTTTTTTTTTTTAGAACAACAGAGAAGTGCACGCAACTGTTTGCATGAAAAGTTGGATGGGCCGCGCTGATATTCAGCTGAATTGTGAATTCTTTTTGAATGTTTCATGTTGGTGCTGAGCCGTCAGCTGCAACTTCCTGAGTTTGCCTCAGCTTGAGACATGACTTCACAAAGCAAATCGGTGGCACTTCAGTTTGCAGTGTAAAGCTCTTTGGAGCGAATTGGTTTCACTGCAATCCTCACAGTATGAAACCTTTAAGAATACCACAGCAGCACTGTTTGAACTGAAAAAATAATTGTTTAAAAAAACTCACAAAAACAGCAACTCTTTTTACTGTTGCTTAAATAATGTGTATGTTAATGATAATATCACTAAGACCTAAACATATCTATATATCTTCACTGTGTTCCAAATTATTATGCAAGTGATATTTTCTCAGATTTTCTCAATGCAAATGATGGTCAGTACAATTTTTAAGTCACAAACTATTACAGTATAAATCAAACTTTACTGAACAAAGCTCCCCATGAGAACAGTATTTTGTTTTCCAAAAATAAAAAACTCAAAATGCACTATTCCAAATTATTATGCACAGCAGATTTTTTAAACATTTTATGGATTATAAAGAACTGCAAATGGTCATTTTTTCATGTGCAGTATTAAGTGGTCACATGTACTAAAATCTATTTCAATCAAAAACATCTTAACAGACTGAGTTACATATTAACATAGGATATCACCTGCATCCATTGAACTTGTGAGTTTGTGGATAGTTTCTGCTTGAATTTCTTTGCAGGATGTCAGAATACCTTCCCAGAGCTGCTGTTTTGATATGAACTGCATTCCACCCTCAGATCTTCTGCTTGAGGAAACTCCAAAGGTTCTCAATAGAGTTGAGGTCAGAGGAGGATGGTGACCACACCATGAGTTTCTCCCCTTTTATGCCCATAGCAGCCAATGATAAAGTGGTATTCCTTGCAGCATGAGATGGTGCATTGTCATGCACGAAGGTGATTTTGCTACGGAAGGTACGGCTCTTCTTTTTGAACCATGAAAGAAAATGATCTGTCAGAAAGTCCATATACTTTGCTAAGGTCATTTTCACACCATCAGGGACTCTGAAGGGGCCGACCAGCTCTCTCTCTCTCTCTCTCCCCATGATTTCGGCC